>PISX010005976.1:0-102161 GCA_004024625.1 Mellivora capensis
GGTTACTGCCTATGTTCTCCTCTAGGATTCTGATGGATTCCTGTCTCACATTGAGGTCCTTTATCCATTTCGAGTTTATCTTTGTGTACGGTGTAAGAGAATGGTCGAGTTTCATTCTTCTACATATAGCTGTCCAATTTTCCCAGCACCATTTATTGAAGAGACTGTGTTTTTTCCACTGTATATTTTTTCCTGCTTTAACATTTTTAAATAACTGTGTCATAAGACACTGCAGCATAAATAACTGAAAATATAATTATGCCCATTAAAATTACCAGATACATAATTCTACATGTAAAATATCATAATATAACCACATAAATATTTCTAATCATAGTTTTCTACCTATGGGACCAAATCTAGCTTTTTTCACTTTTTTCCTAACTAGGAACTGCACACTTTTTCCTAACTAGAAACTCAAAAGAAAGGAAGGAGGGAAATGAGCTTCAAAGCCTTTGAATAAAAGTTTTTTTAAAAAGTACCTAATTTCTTTATCCATATTAATATAAAACAGTTCTGTCCTCTTAATGTCATCTAATACTATACATGCAAAGTGAATAGCGTAAGTCAAAAGCTTTTCACTAATTCTATAAACATTTCTTTGGAATTCAGACCCCCTTTCTTCACTCCTCATGCCCTGTTTGTGGTTGGGAGTGAGTGAAGGGTGCAGAATTCTCAGCATTGATCACACATCAGAATAAGGCCTATTTATCTGGCATCTGCCTTTTCCATTAGGAGGAGCTCAGCCCCACAGTTCTTGAGAACTGCATGGCTTAGATTTCATTATTTATGATTCATGCTCCTATTAAAGCAACAATCAAAAAGCAGGATAAATGGAAATGCTTTTGAGTGTCCATTTGTGGTATGAATACTGACAGCAGCTTGTAACATGCATTGCAATGAGTCCTGGTAATTGTTCACACATGGCATACAGGGTCGGAGCAAGATATTGCTCAGTATCTACCAAAATATGAGCATAATTTCTTTTCCTCTTGCCTTATACACTACACTCCAATAAGGTTATAGCCCGTAGATATTCAGTAGATGACATATTCAATAATTCGTAGGCCCAAACACATACAGCAGTAGTTTCCATTAAAAGGTATACTTGTATTGTTCCCCCATTAATCAGTAATGCATTACAAACTGGTTTTTATAAATTTTAATGACAACATAGTTTAGTTGGAAAAATATGACACTTATGATCAAAGACCTACAGCCTAACCCAAGCTACCAAACATTTATAATTGCTCCTGTCATTTTTCAGGTTCCCTTGCTAGGATATGGGGATGGAACCTGATTGCACACAAGTGCTCTGGGATTTTGATAAAGAGAAAGCTAGATACATGTTTACAGTAGCCTGTCAAGGGCAGCATACACTTTCCAGTTTATTGCTTTGACATTCCTCCCTCTAAGGCCACAGGGAATAAGGCAACGACATTTGTGAGATACTGAGTTCACTAGAGATTGTCTTTGGGATTGAGTCAGGTCTCAAAGCAGAATTTAAACAAGTGTGTATCCCAGCAGTCCCAATCTGGTTATAGTCTTACCTGAACTTCTTTCAGCCACAGTGGGGATCCACCTATCACCTTTCTGGCCCACTCCTGTTGGCTACATTGGAAACCAGAGTTCACTTCTAATTGGCTTATTTGCTGACACACATACAGAGAAGGAAAGTCTACTTTTAATGAGGTTCAAGTTTCTTGTAGATTTTTTTACCTTGTTCATTGAGGCAAAGATCAGCAATCTAAAAAGGAAAAAAAAAAGTCTGTCGAGTACAAGGTCCTGTCCAATTCCTTCTTGGAAAGCATTTTACTATAGAAAGTCTCTAATTAACCTTCATTTAAACTATTCACTCGATTAAATAGACCTGTGCCCTTCCCTCTGACAAACTCACTAAACTAACATTCAGAGCATGATAAACTTACAAGCATCTTCCTAGCCCTCTACCCAATTATGGGCCCACCAGTTGGGCTGTACCTTTACCAAGAGTCAATTGTGTTTGTTCCTACACTGTTCATACCAGCTAAAGTCATCAAGGTAATTAAAACATTCAATGAACTATAGTGTAAACCACTGAAATATGAGTTTAAAAACAATGAAAGGTATTTTTCTATGAAAACCAAGTTGAATGTTATGAAAAGATGTTCTAAAAAGGACCACTATCAAAAATTATTATTGAATTAGTATGAATGAAATGGGGGAATCATAAAAATCCAGATAGAATATGGAAATAGGTAGCCTCATAAATATTTTTGAATTCTGGCTCTATCTAAAGAAATGGAACCTGGAAACAGAATATGAGAGATACAGTCTCATGGATGCAGGTTAGTCAAGAAAACAGATACAGAACTTCAGGCAATGGAGCTCCCCTCAAAGAAAGTCCTCAGATTATGCTAACGAAATCAGCAAATGAATATATACCTAAATGTTTTACTTTAAAATAAAATATTTAAGTGTGTATGTTTCATTTTTTATGATTCCCTCTCTAAATGACTTTTTCAATTAACCCACCACCCATTGTTCCTAATTGCTTCAGGTAAGAAGTCTGCTTCCGTTTTTCTAAACTAACCACAATTCACTTTCTTCTGTTACTCTGCTTCCCTGAAGGCAAACACCTCAGAATAGTATTTATTAAGAAATCTCCCTATAGCATTATGGAAAATGCTGGCAAGTAAAAAGATAGCATTTTAACAGTGAGTAGTGATAAGAAATCCTATCAACCTGCATGAATTAAGATTTCATTCTGGCTTCAATTTACTTCTAACCCTGTTATCATCCCATGACATTTTGCACTACATGGAGGGAGAGGGTGGCTAAATCATTGGGGCAGATGTAATTTATGGTAGTTTAAACTGAGTCAAGAAGTTAATAGCTTTGAAATAATGCATGCATCTCACACTGAGTTTAAGCAAGGTTTATTAAAAGATGGGTTACTTATGCCTTTTTGCCCTCCACATATCCTTTAAAAACAAGTTTACCAGGAATTAAGCAAAAGCTCTCATAGTGCTCTTAATATTTTCTGAATTGTGAGCTTTTTATAAAATGACTTTATAAAATGACTTGTCAGAATGTAAATGGTTAAAAAAGATTCCACAGCTCACCTTCATCACTCTTCAGGTACATTATGAGCAAAAGGTACATTTCTCTTCATTCTAAAATTGTAGAAAATGACACTGTGGTGAAGCCTCTGGGACTCCTTACTAAGCATGAATATTCAGCACCAAGGACAGAAGCTTCAGCACATCAAATTAAATGCTACCTTAAGAAGAGCTGATCATTTTTAAGTCATTTGCATCTTTTCCCCCCAGATTTCCCTTCCCAACTGTGGAAGATGAGCACGAATCTCTACCCAATCAACATGAATTTTACATACCTGAGTGAAGAGGCAAATGGTTGTCTTCAATGGGGCTCCAGAGTGAGGAGCTTGGGCTGGTCACCTGGAACAGCCATGAAACAGTCAAACAGTATTACATGGGATGAAGTTATCCCTGACAAGCTTCACAGTACAGTTCATGTGCTATAAGAGTAAGTATGGGTTAGGAATTCTTAATTAGGATTGTTTATTTTGCAAGTATCAGAAATCCAACTGAAACTGGTTTAAGCAACAGTAAGAATATATTGTTATGCTTAACCTGGAAGTTACAGAGGATGGACGATGGGTCTCAGGCAGGCACAGATGGTTGAGGGGTTCACACAGTGTTATCATGTCTCTCGCTCTTTCCCTTATCTCTGCTGTCCCAAGTAATCCTCACTATGTAAAGGTAGAGATAATGTATGTGGTCCTCAGAGCTACAAATTCAGCAAAAAGAGTGCCTCTGAATGTCTATGTCAGCTTCTTGATTGTGGCATCCCTATCTGGGTTATATGCCCATGTTTTTGGCAGGAAACTCAGGGGCAAATCATTACGAACATATTCAGGATTGCAGGGTATGGGGAAAAAAGTTCCAAAAACAAAACAAAACATGAAAGAGAGGCAGAACAGACAATAAATAAATAAATAAATAAATAATAGCGAACATCTGCAAATATACCTTAAAGGATCCAATAGGAGTTGTAGGCAGAGAAGATATAGGTGGGTTAATGAAAAGGATGTAAGTTTTGGAGCCAGAGTTCTGTCTTTGAAAACTGTTCCTACCACCTACTAGCAATGAGTCCCTAAGCCATTTCTCTAAGCAAGTCTTCTCACCTGCAAAGCAAGTTCTAGTTTCCAGGATTATTGCAAGAATTAGATATTCTCTTTGTAAAACACATAGCATGGAGCCTGTCACATAGACGACGTTCAGTAAAAGGTATTTTTTATTACATGGATGAGGAAAAGAAGCCAAGATTAATTTTAAATCTCAACCAAAAAGAAATAGTTGAAAAGATATGATAAAAAAAATAAAGTGCAGGGGCGCCTGGTTGGCTCAGTGGGGTGGACCTCTGCCTTGGCTCAGGTTGTGATCTCAGGGTCCTGGGATCCCCCTCATAGGACTCTGCTCAGTGGGGAGTCTGCTTCCCCCTCCCCCTTTGCCTGTCTCTGTGTCTACTTGTGATCTTGTCAAATAAATAAGTAAAATCTTTTAAAAAAATAATTTAAAAAATAAAGTGTATTTTCTCTAACAGGGAGTAAATAAATAACCATATTTGTTTTGAACTATTTCAAATAAAAATGAGCATAAACTTTAAAAATATCAATGATTTAATATAAGTATCAATGTATTGTTATACGGTAAAGTGATATGGTGAGTCATTTACAAACTGAGCATGTGCTCAGAGTGTGTAGATGCAATAAATATGCAGCAAATTTTTCAGTCTCACTATTCACATTGATATTTAATACACACTGAATAATTAGCATAACTCAAAATGGGCTAAATGTGTTTCTAAAAACAGAAGGAGAAGGCAGTAGCAAAGGCTTATGGATGAGCAGGGAATGGAAGGCTATTTAGAGTTTGAAATCTCATTTCTGACTCTCACACTAACCTCCTCTGTGACCTTGCCACCAGTCTATTAACTTCTCAATGCTTTCCTCATCTGCAAAAAAGGAAAATACTGGGCCCTAATCACCTCCAAAAGACAGTCTGTGTTTGAGAACATCACATGAAAAAGAAGCAGTTTTATTTCAATCTTTAAATTTTACCTCACATCCCAGGACAATTTTATTAAATGAGCAATTAATTAACACATGCCTGGCTTTCTTATTAGTTGCACATTTATATTAATTGAGGTTTAATGTATAAGACCAAATCTATTAAGTAGGCATATTTTGTAGTTAATATGGGAATTCAAATCCAGAGGATCACAGAGCAATGGAACCAGAGGTAATCTTAAAACTGAACTAGCCCGGGGCGCCTGGGTGGCTCAGTGGGTTAAAGCCTCTGCCTTCAGCTCAGGTCATGATCCCGGGGTCCTGGGATCGAGCCCCGCATCGGGCTCTCTGCGCAGCAGGGAGCCTGCTTCCCTTCCTCTCTCTGTGCCTGCCTCTGCCTCCTTGTGATCTCTGTCTGTCAAATAAATAAATAAAATCTTAAAAAAAAAATTGAACTAGCCCAACCTCTTCATTTTACAGAAGAGGAGAATCAGAACCAAATCCATATTTTTTAGGCCCAAAATTCTATTCTACCATTCCCCTGAAGTGAGAGATTTTTAAAGGTTTAAAAGCTATTCTTTAAGTCAGGGTTAGGTCTCTCCATTACAAAGAGAGACAATCATAAATAAGAAGAAAGAAAGAAAGAAAGAAAGAAAGAAAGAAAGAAAGAAAGAAAGAAAGAAAGAAAGATGTATGAGGCAGGACTGAACACAAATGATATAGATTGGGTCCTGAAACTGGTTGAAAGATGTCCTTGAGAAGGGAGACTTGGGAAAGCCATTAACCAAAGAGATGAATAGAAGAGCAGAGTGGGGGAAGAGAGCCTCAGAGAATTGTCACTGAATAATCTCCATGTTCACAAAGACAGCACATCACTATCTACAAAGAATCACATAAATGTAAGTCAGAGAGAGAACTAAATACTAGAATTCAATGAAAATATTCATTTCACTAACCAATGTAAGGTTACTCAATTAGCAGTTGATAAGGAAAATGTTAAATGAAATGTTATCACACCCTACAACTGTTTTGAGTAACTATCAACAAATTCTAAACAAAGAGATGATTGTTAGTAGGCAATATATGCCAAATGCTTGAAAAGATTAACAAACCAGTTGTATTTAATTACAAAAATTTTCAAAATATCTTAAATAAACATCCTCTGTAGCCTTATATTTATGGCCCTGAGAACAACCGCTAAAAAGTGACTCAAGCAGGACTTTTGGAACACTGGAGTAAGGAACTCAACAGATCTTCTCAAAAAGCAATGATAAAATAGAATGAAATTACAAAAAACTAACATTTCAGAATTTTTTAAAAGTTTTATTTATTTATTTATATTATTTATATAATTATAATTTATATAATTTATATAATTATAATTATTTATATAATAATTTTGGGAGTCCATGGTATTTTAGTCTGGAGCTGCTTCCAACCCCTTACCAACACCATCAGTTTCCTAGCTCTACTGGGGTGAGGGCAAGCTGTGAAAACCAGCAGTTTTATTGCCTGAAACAAATGTCTTAATTTGGAGGAAAAGTCAGAAAAAGCCCATGCTCCTGGGCAATGTTAGAGAGAGTAGCCATATTGATGTAAAGAAAATGGGGAAAGCCTAGGTCACAGCTGGTCTAAGGTGATGATGGTTGGATCCATCAACAAACTGGTAGACTAGCTAGAAATCTAATAAGGAGATCCAGAGAATGAAACATATATATGAGGCCTTGATAAGAGATTACATATCCTTTTGGTAGACTGAGAGGCTGCACTAGTACAAGATGAGACTAGGGAGCAATTGCATAACCCCTAGTGATCATGAAGTCATTCACCTACATAAAAAAGAAAGAAGAGGGCGAACAGCAAGTAAAGTCAGGGAAGACTTTTAAACTGATGGAAAATTGAATGTATTCCCCCAAATCACAGGTATATACACTGGCAAAGGGTGGAAGTCTTATTGGCTTATGGTCTTAAAACACTGAAGGAAATCAAAATATGTCACACCAAAATATGCTACTTTAGCACAAGGACTATTTTGAGCTGAAGGCATTTGAAAAGCTGGTATAAGAAAAGTTCCCTGCCTTCTCCTTATTTGCCTAAAAGCAGGACATAAATTTTCAAAGGTGTTCCTCCTCCCCTTTCCACCAGGAAGGACAAAAGCTAATCACTGTCTGACTTATTTCACTTAGCATCTCCTACAGTCCCATCCATGTTGATGCAAAAGTTGGGTATTCATCCTTTCTGATGGCTGAGTAATATGGAGGAGATTATGCTAAGTGAAATGAGTTAAACAGAGAAAGTCAATTATCAGTTTCAGTTATTTGTGGAACACAAGGAATAGCATGGAGGATGTTAGGAGAAGGGAAAAATGAAGGGGGAGAAATTGGAGTGGGAGACAATCCATGAGACAACTATGGATGCCAGGGGAAAAAAAAGTTGAAGGTTTTAGAAGGGAGGGGTTGGGGGCGGGGGGTGAGCCTTGTAACAGGTATTAAGGAGGGCACAGATTGCATGTAGCACTGAGTATTATATGCAAATGATGAATCATGGAACACTACATCAAAAACTAATGATGTACTGCATGGTGACTAACATAACACAATAAAAAAAATGAAAAAAAAGTAATCACTGAAGACAACTATAGATCATACCAGCCTGGTAGCCTTTATCTACCATAATTTTTCATCTATTTTCCTTCCCATAGTTTGTTGGTCTCAGAAGTCTAAAATGGCTTTCCTTTGTCCTGTCATTTCTTTACAAATGTATTGTTCCTTGTTGAATATAAACCTGAATTCTAAGCCACCTCTTTGACTTACTCTTCCCTGAGTTCCCCATATATATGCAGGTTAATAACTTCTGTTTCTTTCTGTCTTGCTATTCTGTTTTTTATTACAGAACCCCAGCCAAGAGCCTAAGATGATCAGAGGAAAATTTTTTCTTCTTCCCCTAAAAACACAACCTCTGACCAATTATTGGCAGAACACCAAGTCATGCCAACTCAAGGATAACCTCTAGGGATCCAGATTTTAAAATAAAAACAAGAATTAAGAAAACAAAAACAAAAACAGAGGAGACATCAGTGGGTACACATCAAAGGAGGGGTAGACTTCACAGAACTAGTCCAAGAAACCTATTAGGAAAAGAAACAAAATAGTGGCAGAGGGGGAAAAAAAACTGAAGAGAATAAACCAGAACCCAGAATTTCTACAATATATCAAAAATGTCCAGTTTTCAACAATAAAAAATGAGGTATAAAAAATAGGAAAGTTTGATTGCTACTGGGGAAAGAAAAAAATCAGAAAATTGGAACTGTTTCTGAAGTTCCCAGATAGTGGGCTTGGCAGAAAAAGACTACAAAACAACTATCATAAATATGTTCAAAATACTAAAAGAACCATGCTTAAAGAATTAAAGGAAATTATACTGACAATTATATACTAAATAGAGAATTTCAAAAGAAATTTTTAATTGGAAATTCTGGAGTTAAAATGTATAATAGCTGACTCAATGACTAAATCTGACTCTGGAAAAAAGAAATATAGTAGTTTTCAATAATTTTTCCATATAATTTATTCCATGAGCCAATATTACCAAGGCCAAACAGAGGCACAACCAAATAAAGTTGCAGACCAATATCCCTTATGAACAAAGATGTAAAAATTCCTCTACAAAATACTAGCCAGCCAAATTCGGTAATGATGATGAAGATAATGATTATACACCATGACCAAGTGAGATTCACCCCAGAAATGTAAAGTTGGTTTAACATTTCAAGATCAATTAATGTAACATGTTTATTAAACTAAAGGACCAAAATATCACATGATCATCTTAATAAACATAGAAAAGGCATCTGGCAAAGATTCAATATACTCATTATTTATAGTCTCAAGAAGGGAAACTTCTTCAACTTGATAGAGTATTTAAGAAAATCTATAGCCAACATCAAACTAGACTTTGCTTTCTCCCTAAATCTGGGAACAAAGCAAGACTCTCACTGTCTGCTTTGCTGTCATCACTTCTATGCAGCATTATACTGGAGGATCTGGCCAGTGCAATAAAGCAAATAATAATAATTATTATTATATTCATAATATAGAAAAAAAGAAATAAAGCTGTAAAGCTTTTTTCACCTACAGATAATAAAATTTTGTAGAAAATCCTAAGGAATCTAAAAATACTGCTAGAACAAATAAAATCAGCAAGTTCACAGAATACAACAATAATATTTAATAATTCATTGTATTTTACACACTAATAATGAGCAATCAGAAAAGTAAATAAAGAAATTTCATCCATAATAGCATCAAAAAAGAATAAAATACGTGGGAATAAACTTAACAAAAGAAGAGCAAGTCTAATTTACTGAAAGCTACAAAACATAGCTAAGAAAAATTATCTAAATAAACAGAGGGGGCACCTGGGTGGCTCAGTCGGTTAAGTGTCTGCCTTCAGGTCAGGTCATGATCCCAGGATCCTGGGATGGAGTTCCATATCAGGCTCCCTGCTCAGCAGGGAGTCTGCCTCTCCCTCTCCATCTGTTTCTCCCTACTACCCCTGCTCATGCTCACTTGCTCTCCTCTCTCTCTCAATAAATAAAAATCTTAAAAAAAATAAAGTTTATAAATAAATGGAGGGACAATCTATATTAATGGATTAAAAGGTTCAATAGTGTTAAGATGGTAATTTTTCCCAAACTTACCTTTAGGGTTTTGTTTTTTAAGATTATTTATTTTAGAAAGAAAGAGAGAGTGAGGGGTGTGGGAATGGCAGAGGGAGAGGAAGAGAGAATCTTTAAGCAGGGAGCCTCTTGCCAGTTTCCACCTCAGGACCCTGAGATCATGACCTGAGCCAAAATCAGAGTCTGATGCTCAACCAACTGAGTCACCCTTATCTTTAGGTGGCCCCCCTTATCTTTAGGTTTAATATAATCTCTATCATTTCAGTAGGATTTTTTGCAGAATTTAACAGGTTAACCCTAAAAATTTATATGGATAAACAAAGGATCCAGAATAACCAAGACAATTTGAAAAAAAAGAAAGAAAGAAAGAAAGAAAGTGGGAGAACTTATTGTAATTTTGAAGCATACAATAAAATGCAGCAATATGGTACAGGCATAAGTGGAGACATACAGATCAGTGGAACAGAACTGAGAGTCCAGATACAAATCCTTACCTTATGGTTTTCAATAAAGGTGTAAAGAATGGGAAATGATACTAGTGGGACAATTTGATACCAATAAGTAAAATGATGAAGTGAGATCCTTTCTCTACACCACACACAAAGATTAATTCAAAGTGGATTAGAGGGGCTCTTGGGTGGCCCAGTCATTAAGCATCTGCCTTTGGCTCAGGTCATCATCCCAGAGTCCTGGGATAGAGCTCCACTTCAGGCTCTCTGCTCAGCAGGAAGCGGGCTTCTCCTTTCCCACTCTCTCTGCTTGTGTTCCCTCTCTCGCTGTCTCTCTATCAAATAAATAAATAAAATCTTTAAAAAATATTTTAAAAAACAAAGTGGATTAGAGATTTAAACATAAGACTTAATCATGATCTAAGGGTCATGAGAGTGATCTCCACATGCAGCTCCACACTGAGCATGGAGCCTGCTGGGATTCTCTCTCTCCCTGTCCCTCTGCTGCTCCTTGTGCACATGCACTCTCCCTCTCTCTCTCAAAAATTAATTAATAAATATAAGGCCTAAAATTATAAAACTTGAATTAAAAAAGCATAGGAAATGTCATTGTGACCTCAGTTTCAGGCAAGTGTTCTTAAGTACAACACCAAAACATGTTTGGGTTAATTTAGTTTCATCAAAATGTAAAACTTCTATGCCTCAAAAGACTCCATTAAGAAAAAAAAAAATGTAAGGCACCAGTTGGGAGAAAATATTCATGTATCTGATGAACCTCTTGTGTCTAAAAGAGAGAAAAGAAAAATTTACAATTCAAAATTGCAAATGCAAACAACCAATTTAAAAATGAGCAAAAGATCTGAAGAGATATTTCACTAGACATACAAATAGCTAATAAGCACATGAAAATGTGTTCAATGTTATTAGTCATTAGGGAAATGTGAATTAAAATCATAATAGAGATACCACTCTAGACCCACTAAAATGAGTATATTCCAAAGCAGACAATCACAAGTGTTGGCAAATAAGTGGAGAAACTGAAATTTTCATGCGTTGCTGGTGAGAATATAAAATGGTACAGATACTTTGTAAAACAATTTGGCAGTTACATAAAATGTTAAACAGTAAACTCACTATATGACCCAATAAGTTCATTCCTATCTAAGAGAAAAAAACATATCTGCATAAAGACATACAATGGTATGGTTCATGGTAGTATTATTAACAATAGTCAAAAATAGAAAAAATGCCTACCAACTAGAGAATGGTTGAGAAAGTGTACTATAGCCACTCAATAGAGTTCTATTCTGAAATAAAAAGAAATGAACTACTGGTCCATGCTACATCATGCTCAAAAACATTATACAAAAGATGCAAAAGATCATGTACTGTATAAGCCATTTTATATGAAATGTCCAGAACAGGAAAATTGTAGAAATAGCAGAGCAAGTATCACCTGTTGCTGGAAGTCAGAGCAGAAATTGACTGTCAACAGGTACAAGGGATCTTTTTAAGTTGATAGAAATGTTCTAAAACAGGATTATAGTGATGATGGCACAACTCTATAATTTGACTAAAATCATTAAATTTTATATTTAAACAGTGAATATTATGATGTGTAAATTTTACTTTAATAAAGCTACTAAAGTAAATGAGTGAATAGATAAGATGATACATGATAGATGATAGATAGATAGATAGATAGATAATGGATAAAAGTTGAGTGACTGGAAATATAATTCATGCCAGTTGCAAATAAAATGAATTGAAATTACATATACGAATGTAAAACAACTTCTACCATTTCTCGATATCCCTTACAGTAGGGAATGGTTCAATCAGTCCTCTGTCAATTTCAAATCATGATTTGGGAGGAAATTTGGGAACTGAACTGAATAAAGGAGACAAGTGAGCAAGAGGTTTTAAAGAACCTACATATGACATAAGATCAAGATCAAATGTAGGTCACTGAACTCTAAATCTCATGTCACTCCACATAAGTTATATGCAAAGCATATGATAAATGGATGGAACCATGAATGTGGATATCTCTGAGTCCTAATATTAACATCAAAAAGAATCTGAGCGAATGACTAAAACTCTCATAAGAAATGTCAGAAAATGTAAATATTCACATTTTGCATCTTTCTCTCTGTCCTAGCCAAAAAATTGATTGACTCAGGTTTTTTAAAATCATCATTTTCCCAGGTAAAGTACTACAGAAATCCTTTTCCTACATTTGCAATAACTTCTTACCTCAGAATGACAAATTAAGAGTTTTTCTTTTTTCTAAGGACTGAATAAAACTGAAGAAAGCATTTTTCTCATATACCTTACATACATTCATAGAAAATAAGGAAGTTCCTATTTGTTGATTATTTATTGATACTAGAGTTACAACCACAAAACTTAAACTATAATTATATTTAAGGCACTGGGGAGTCTAGATAGTTTGGATGCTGAAATTTAATTGTCAGTGTGGTAGATAAGAGTGTCAACAAGGAGTGCCTGGGTGGCTCAGTGGGTTAAAGCCTCTGCCTTCAGCTCAGGTCATGATCCCAGGGTCCTGGGATCAAGCCCCACATCAGGCTCTCTGCTCAGCAGGGAGCCTGCTTCCTCCTCTCTCTCTGCCTGCCTCTCTGCCTACTTGTGATCTCTGTCTGTCAAATAAATAAAATCTTAAAAAAAAAAAAGTGTCAACAAGACCAAAAAGGCTCTGAAAAGTAAGCATCAGAGGCCAGTGGAAACTGCTTCCTTATTAGTAACTCCAGTTGCACATGGGATGTGGGTTGTTATGGAAATTAGAATAAGGATGACAATAATTTGTAGACTGGGAAATATTGCCATAATGGGCAAGAGCTCATCTATACATTCTGTATAAAACCTTCCTTCTTTGAGTTGTGCCTAAAACCAGCCTGATCTTCTGTTTTATCAAATTCAAAATAAGTCTCGCATGATTCTGAAAGCCAGTCTGATCTCTGTTTTTGCCTTTGTTTATCAAGGATTCTTATGGAGCTTCAGTTACAGGGGAGGGGTAGTATCATGATACATAGCAACAAATGGACCTTATTTAACAGGTCTGAGAGATTACAAGATCTTTAACACTAGAGTTTGATTCCTGATTCCTTTCTAAAGAAAAGATGGCATCATCCTGTTTTTTCAGAATTAAACTAAAAAGCAGTAAAAGAGAAATTCTCAGTCACATTCAATTTAAGATGGGAACAGGGCTGTCGGCACAGACTAAACTTTTAAAATAGCTCTGCATTAGGAATAAAATCAGCTTTCCTGGTGTGCAATTCTACATCTTCAAGGTACAGAGCTCAAAGCTGCATCAGCAATGTTATAAGCAGCCAGAAGTAGGGAGTCAGTGTCTGTAGGGCATCTCTAATAAAGACCTCATATTTCTCAATGAGAGTATCTCCCTTTTCACAAAGAAAGGCAAACCTCTTTGTTCACTCTTCCAGATACCAAGTTCATATTTTCATGAGCATTCAGAAGTAATTGAATTATTTTCTCACTATAGTAGATTACAGGCTGGTATTTTCATTTATTTAATTTTTAGTTGTTGACATTGATATTACCACCGCTTTTCAGAGTCATTTTTTCTCAAGTCATGAAGCCAGCCATCATTAAGACGACAATAAGGTTTCTGCATTTATTCCAATCTTTTTCAACAGCACCTTGAATAATAATATTCTAATGCAAAGTGTTTTAAGGTCAACAGACTTAAGTGCAAATAAAGACACTGTCACTAATCAGTTATGAACACTGGGGCAATTTCCTTAGTCTCTCTGATCCTCTGGAGGATAGTGATGATTATGCCTACCTAGAGGTCTAGAGAGATGATTTTTAAAAATAGCATATATAAACTGTTTATGATAGAGCCTGACTGAGAGGATACATTCAGTAAGACAAATAGAGGCATATTTTCAAAATCAAAGCTGAATTTTGATCTTAAGAATTGCCTGGCTCCTGCAATTCTAATTCATGTGTTCTGGAAAAATTAAAATTGTAGAAAAATTGCATTAAATTAAGAATTTTCCAATTCTTAATGTCTCTTCTACAGATAAAGGTGAGCTCACTATCGTCAAGGAGACAACCCAATCTACCACCTGTTTCTGCAAATAAAATCTTATTAGAACACAACACATTCAGTCATTTTCATACTATGACTGCTTTTGCACAGCAAAGGTAGAGTTAAATAAGTGTGACAGAAATTTATGGGTTGTAAAGCCAAAAATCTTTATTATCTAGGCCTTTACAGAAAAAAGTTTATCTATCCTCTTGAAAGTAGAGAGCACTATACAAGCACATACAGAAAAATCAGAATCAAAACCCATTTTGTCTTGCAGGTAATGTCAAGCATAAGCACTCAAATTTAACCAAGGAAGAGAAGAAATTATGAGTAGGGAAAAAAAACAAGTCAATCAATAAACTGTGGTTACTAACTTTCCAGTCTCTGACAAAAATTCCAAAAGAATATGTCATAGAAGGACGCCTGGGTGGCTCAGTTGGTTAAGCGGCTGCCTTCGGCTTGGGTCATGATCCCAGCATCCTGGGATCGAGTCCCACATCGGGCTCCTTGCTCAGCGGGGAGCCTGCTTCTCCCTCTGCCTCTGCCTGCCATTCTGTCTGCCTGTGCTTGCTCGCTCGCTCTCTCTCCCTCTCTGACAAATAAATAAATTTTAAAAAATTTTTAAAAAAAGAATATGTCATAGATATGGTCCAGTGGAATTTCTTATAAAGTCTACATTTTGGGTTTTCTTAATTATTATTATTTAAAATCAATTAATTAACATGTTAATTAACATAACATTATTATTAGTTTCAGAGGTAGAGATGATTTATCAGTTGCATATGAGACCCAGTGCTCATTACATCAAGTGCCCATTACATTATGTGCCTTCTTTAATACCCTTCACGCAGTTACCCCATCCCCCCACCTCCCCTCCAGCAGCCCTCAGTTTGTTTCCTATAGTTAAGAGTCTCTTATCTACCTCTCTCTAATTTATCTTATTTTATTTTTCCCTCCCTTCCCTTACGTTCATCTTTGGTATCATAGGGCATTTGTCTTTCTCTAACTGACTTATGTCACTCAGCCTCATACCCTCTAGTTCCAACCAGGTGGATGTAAATGGTAAAATTTCATCCTTTTTGGTGACTGACATTCCACCATATAGATGATAGATATACATATGGATAATATTGATATATAGATATAGATATAGATATAGATATAGATATAGATATAGATATAGATAGATATGTACCACACCTTCTTTATCCATTCATCTGTTGATGGACATAGTTTTCCATAGTTTAGCTATTGTGGACATTGCTGCTATAAACATTGGGGTGCAGGTGCCCTTCAAATCGCTATATTTGTATCCTTTGGATAAATACATAGTAGTGCAATTTCTGGGTCGAAAGGTAGCTCTACTTTTATGTGTTTTTTTTTTAAGAGAATGAAAGAGAGAGCAGGAGAGGAGAGAGGTCAGTGGGAGAAGCAGACTCCCTGCCGAGCAGGGGGCCCAATGTGGGACTTGATCCCGGGACTCCAGGATCATGACCGAAGTCAAAGGCAGTCGCTTAACCAACTGAGCCACTCTGGCACCCTACTTTTAAGTTTTTGAGGAACCTCCATACTGTTTTCTAGAGTGTCTATACCTGCTTGCATTCCCACCAACAGTGTAAGAAGGTTCCCCTTTCTCTGCATCCTTGCCAACATCTATGGTTTCCTAACTTTTGTTAATTTTAGCCATTCCAACTGGTGTAAGATGGTATCTCTTTGTGGTTTTGATTTGTATCTCCCTGATGCTGAGTGATGGTAAGCATTTTTTCATGTGTCTGTTGGCCATTCATAGGTCTTCTTTGCAGAAATTTCTATTCATGTCTTCTGCCCATTCCTTGACTGATTTTTTTGGTTTTTGGGTGTTGAGTTCAGTAAGTTCTTTGTGGATTTTGGATACTAGTCCTTTATCTGATAAAACATTTGCAAATATTGTCTCCCATTCTGTAGGTTGTTCTTTAGTTTTGTCAGCTGTTTCCTTTGCTGTGCAAAATCTTTTTATCTTGATGAAGTCTAAATAGTTCATTTTTGCTTTTGTTTCCCTTGCCCTTAAAGATGTGTCTAGCAAGAAGTTGCTGGGGCTGAGGTCAAAGAGGTTGCAGCCTGTGTTCTCTTCTAGGATTTAATGGATTCCTATCTCACATTGAAGTCTCTTATCCATTTTGAGTCTATTTTTGTGTATGTTATAAGAAAATGGTCCAGTTTCATTCTTCTGCATGTGGCTGCCTGATTTTCCCAACACCATTTGCTCAAGAGACTTTTTTCCATTGGACATTCTTTCCTACTTTGTCAGGGATTAGTTAACCATAGAGTTGAAGGTCAATTTCTAGGTTTTCTATTCTGTTCCATTGATCTGTGTGTCTGTTTTTGTTCCAGTACCTTACTGTCTTGATGATCACAGTTTTGAAGTCAGCCATTGTGATGCCCCCATCTTTGATTTTCTTTTTGCAACATTCCCCCGACTATTCAGGGGCTTTTCTGGTTCCATACAAATTTTAGGATTGTTTGCTTCAGCTTTGTGAAAAATGTTGATGGTATTTTGATAGGGATTGAATTGAATGTGTAGATTGCTCTGGGTATCATACATATTTTAACAATATTTGTACTTCCAATCCATGAACATGGAATGTTTTTCTATTTCTTTGTGTCTTCCTCCATTTCTTTCAGAATACAGATCCTTTAATTCTTTGGTTAGGTTTATTCCTACATACCTTATGAATTTTGATGCAATTGTAAATGGGATCAATTCCTTGATTTCTCTTTCTTTTGACTCATTGTGTATAGAAATTCAACTGACGGGCGCCTGGGTGGCTCAGTGGGTTAAGCCGCTGCCTTCGGCTCAGGTCATGATCTCAGGGTCCTGGGATCCTGTGTGGGTCCCACATTGGGCTCTCTGCTCAGCAGGGAGCCTGCTTCCCTCTCTCTCTCTGCCTGCCTCTCTGTCTACTGTGATCTCTCTCTGTCAAATAAATAAATAAAAATCTTAAAAAAAAAAAAAAAAGAAATGCAACTGACTTCTGTGCATTGATTTAATATCCTGCCACTTTGCTGAATTCCTATTATGAGTTCTAGCAATTTGGGGGTAGAATCTTTTGAGTTTTCAACATGGAGTGTCATGTTATCTGTGAAGAGTGAGAATTTGACTTCTCCTTTGCTGATTAGGATATCTTTTATTTCTTTTTGTTGTCTGATTGCTGAGGCTAGGACTTGTAGTACTGTGTTGAAGAACAGTGATGAGAGTGAATATCCCTGTTGTGTTCTGGACTTTAGGGGAAAAGTTAAGAACTTTTCCTTATGATTTCCTTAGGATGATACTCACTGTGGGTTTTTCATATATGGCTTTTATGATATTGAGACATGTTCCCTCTATCCCTACACTGCAGAGAGTTTTAATCAAGCAAGGATGCTGTATTTTGTCAAATGCCTTTCCTGCATTATTGAAAGGATCATATGGTTCTTGTTGTTTCTTTTGTTAATGTGGTGTATCACATTGACTGATTTGCAATTGCTGAACCACCCTGGCAGCCCAGGAATAAATCCCACTTGATCATGATGAATAACCCTTTTAATATACTGTTGGATTTGATTAGCTAGTATCTTGGTGAGAATTTTTCCATTCATGTCCATCAGGAATACTGGCTTGTCCTTCTTCTTTTTAGTGGAGTGGTTGTCTGGTTTTGAAACAAAGTTATGCTGGCCTCACAGAATGAGTTTGGAAATTCTCCTTCCATTTTTATTTTGTGGAACCACTTCAGAGGAATAGGTGTTAATTCTTCTTTAAATGTTTGATAGAATTCCCCTGGGAAGCCATCCAATCCTGGACTATTGTTTGTTTGGAGATTTTTGATTACTACTTCAATTTCTTTGCTGGTTATGGGTCTGTTCAAATTTTCTATTTCTTCCTGTTTTGGTTTGGCCATTTACATACTTTTAGGAATGCATCCATTTCTTCCAGATTGCCTAATTTGTTGGCATATAGTTTCTCATAATATGTTCTTATAATTGTTTGTATTTCTTCAGTGCTTATTGTGATCTCTCCTCTTTCATTTATGACTTTATTTATTTGTGTATTTTCTCTTTTCTTTCTGATAAGTCTGGCTAGACTTATCTTTAGACTTACCTTTTGACTTATCTGGCTAGATCTTATAATTCTTTTTAAAAACCACTTCCTAGTTTTGTTGATCTGTTCTACAGAGGGTTTTTTTATTTCTAAAAAAGTCCGCATTTTGATATGGGGTGGGGGGCTGAAACTAAAATAAAGCTTCTTAACATATTTGCCAACTGAAATTGTCAACACACAGGTAATTTGTCAAAAACAAGTTTGTTCCCAAATAGAGTTGTTACTTGAAGGACAACTAGGTACCAAAATATCAGAAATGTTATGTCACAGGCATTAAGACTCCCGTGTGGTTTTAAAATTTAAACAAGACTGTTCAAGTGACAGAAACTCATGGAAGATGACAGTCTACCAGCCTTTCTCAACCAGGATTCAGTCCATAAGAGCATTAAGCCCTAATGACCCAAGACATACATCACATATCATGAATTAATTCATCTCCTGTGCATCTAGAAGGTACTAACATACTATCCTTAGGAGAGCTGAAGAATGAGTAGCTCAATCATTTTCTATATACCTTAATTTTCTCAAAGATCCCTAGTAGACAAAAGCTGTTAGATAAAGGACTGAGTGACTATGACTTAGTCACATTTTGTTGACAAGATCTATAAAAGCCCAATTCTCTGTCCTGAGATTTGAACATCAAGAAATATCTATGGGGTATGAATTAGAGACAAACAAACTAGGTTAAGAAAGTATGAAGAAATCATAGGATTATCATAGCTCTGGTGTCAGACACCTACTAATTGTGAGGTTTTAGGAAACGAAATGCAATAATGCTTAGCACTTAGCTCAGTAAAGGATAATGGCTATTAATTTTTAATTATTGTAACTATTATATCCAATTATCAAAATTTTCTAGCAGAAAAAAACACCTTATTTTAAATTCACCATATCATTATGGCCAACCAGTGACCAGAATGAGCAGAGACTGAGTGAGTAGAATGTCCAGAAAATGGAAATTGGCTTGAAAATGGAGAAAGGGCTTGGAAATATCTTTTAGATTTTCAAGTAAGTTACAGTTAAGTAATTCAATGATTTAAACAATTATTCTTACATCATCTATTGAAAAATAATGCAATTGCATAATGCCTGGATTTTTTTCAAGCTTTTGTTTAAATTCTAGTCAGTTAACACACAGTGTAATATTAGTTTTACACATAGAATTTAGTGACTAATCACTTACATAAAACACTCAGTGCTCATCACAAGTCCCTCCTTAATACCCATCACCCATTTAACCCATCCTCCCACCCATCTCCCCTCCAATTTCTTCATCATAGTTAGGAGTCTGTTTCCTGGTTTGCCTCTCATCTTTCTCCTATATTCACCTGTTTTGTTTCTTAAATTCCACATATGAGTGAAATCATATGGTATTTGTCTCCCTGACTGACTTATATCACTTAGCAAAATTCTCTCTAACTCCATCAACGTCATTACAAATGGCAAGATTTCATTCTTTTTCATAATGTCTGGATCTTTAAAATAATGATTCAAATGTTAACAAATACCACAGCTTACAAACGTCATTCAGAAAGTTTTCATCCTTCAAGAAAATGTCAATAGTAATTAGGGAAATGTAAACAGAATAATGAGAAGATAACACTTTTCACATACTAACTGGTAAAATATAGATAGATAGATGATAGATAGATAGATAGATAGATAGATGATAGATATATAATAAAAACCCATTTTTGCCAGTGGCATGAAGAGAAATACTCTCACACTGATAGATGCATAAATTGGTACAATCCTTTTAGAGGGTAATTTGGCATCTATTTTATGTGCATATCTTTTCACTCAGTGATTCTACTTCTATGAATCCATGCTACAAAACCCTGACATGTTCAAAACAATATGTTCAAAGATATTATTGCCTCCTTTTTGGCAATTAAACACAAATAAAATTTTTATCAACACACACTAATTATGGTTATAATATACTACAGATGAAATACAAACATTTTAAATCATGAAATTATTTCTATATGCTGACTTGCAAAGTGGTTCCAGGCATACAACTGAAAAGGAGGGGGAGGGATTCCAGAAAATGATTTTGTTTGTTCTATGATTTTGTTTATGTAAATATTATTCATACCGATAGGGGGTGCATTTGTGCATACACATACACACATGATTCCAAATGCAAAGAGAAATATAAAGAAAGATATATATATCAAAGAAATGATAGGGATTCTCCCTGGGAAAAGAGATGAAATTGAGAGAAAATGAACAATAAGGGAATTACAGTAGAAAACCCTACTAATAATTATTTTTAAATATTTTTTCCTAAGTCATCAAGTAGTTTATATTTTTATCCATACATTCAAACATTCATTTAAGACTTCAGCAAGATGAGTTATTCCTGAGTCCATCCTTATAGACCCCTGTCCCGTACATCTGTCTTGTTACAACAGTTGTAGGAGCCCTGAAGTATTCAGTACTTAGGAGAGAAGTTACTTGGAAAAGTGTTCCAGAAAGGAAGCCATCGGAGTCTCAGTATCTGCTTCTTTTTTTTTTTTTTCAAATTTTTATTTAAATTCTAGATAGTTAGGGGCATCTGGATGTTTCATCAGTTAAACATATGCTTTCAGCTCAGGTCATGATCTCAGGATCCTGGGATCAAGCCCCACATCAGGTAGCCCACTCAGTGGTGAGTCTGCTTCTCCCTCTGCCTCTCCCCACCCCAAACTTGCATTCATTTTCTCTCTCTCTCAAATAAATAAAATCTTTAAAAATAAATAAATAAATAAATTTTAGCTACTTAACATACAATGCAATATCACATTCACTGGCTCATCACTTATATACAACACCTAGTGCTCATCATAATGAGTGTGCCTTCCTTAATACCCACCACCTAACTAGTCCTTAAATTATGTAAAAATCTCCATCACACATATATTATTTTTGTGATTAAGGGTATTTTGAATCATTACCAATAGATTTGATATCTTTCTGATTTTGTCCAGATACAGCCCTAGAAGTTTGACCTAATAAAGACTGCTTCCATCAATATAAATTAATCACATAGAAAAATTACTCCCAACTTTTAAAAATAAAGGAAAGAGAGGAGGAACAAGATGGTGGAGGAGGAGGAAACCTAAATTTCATTAGGTCCCAGGAATTCAGCTAGATATTTATCAAACCACCTGAACACCTACAAACTCAACACAAGATCAAGGAGAAGAATAACAATTCTAGAACCAGAAAGGCAATCACTTTCTGGAAGGTAGGATTTACAGAGAAGTGAATCCGAAGGGATATACAGGAAGAGAGACCACATGGGAGGAACTAGCTCCCAGCAAGTGAGAGAGCAGTGGAGCACAAAATCAGAACTTTTAGAAGTCTACTCCACTGAGGGACATTGCTCCAGAGGCTAAGTTGGGGGGATCCCTTGCTGAGACAGTGTGGTCTCAGAACCCTTGGGGTGACAGAAAGACCCGGGGGTGCCTGAGTATGGCAGACCTCCTAGATATCTGAGCAGAGAGGCTGGTTGCCAAGGAGGGAGCTCTCAGCTCAGCGTTACCTTAAACCATGATCTGAGGCACAGTCAGACCACTACTCTTTGAGCAGGGACCCCACAAGTGGCAGATATGGGGAGACTCACCTTCTTACACAGGGTGGGGAGTGGTACAGGAATACATTGCAGGAATCTGCTGGGTTTAGAGACTCCAGATGGAGCCATGCACCATAAAAATACTCAGTCACAGGCCAGGTGAGCATGGAGTGCAGCCAGAGACCAGGGAGATGGGGGTGATTGATTTCTTTTCTCTGATGGTGCACAGAGGAGTGGGGACCCTGAGCTCTTGGCTCCTCTGGCCGGAGACTGGGAGGCCACCATTTTCATTCTCTTCCTCCAAAGCTGTACAGAAAGCTTTCGGGGAACAAAAGCTACTGAAGACAAACCTAAGCAGATTCTTAGCCTGGCCCCTGGCAAGGGCAGTGCAATTCCACCGCCTGGGTGGCTCAGTTGGTTAAGCGGCTGCCTTCGGCTCAAGTCATGATCCCAGCGTCCTGGGATTGAGTCCCACATCCGGCTCCTTGCTCGGCAGGTAGCCTGCTTCTCCCTCTGCCTCTGCCTGCCACTCTGTCTGCCTGTGCTCGCTTGCTCTCTCTCCCTCTCTCTCTGACAAATAAATAAAATTAAAAAAAAAAAAAGACATTTGAAAATCACTGGAACAGGCCCCTCCCCCAGAAGATCAACAAGAACAACCATCCAAGACCAAGTTTACTGATCAATGTGAACTGCAGAACAGCAGTACTAGGGGCATACAGCACATAGAATTCATGGCTTTTATTTCCCATGATTCTTTAGTCTTTCAAAGTTAATTTTTTTTAATTTTTGTTATCATTTCTTTTTCTATTTTTCTTTCCTATTTTAACTATCTTGTCCCATCAATATCTTTTAACTATCTATTTTTCTATTTTTCTTTCCTATTTTAACTATCTTATCCCATCAAATCTTTTTTAATTTTCATTTTTATACTTACATTCTATCCCTTCACTGTATTTAACCTTATTTTTTTGTATACATATAATTTTTTCTTTCTTTAAAATTTGGGATACAGTTTCTTCTAACAGACTAAAATATACTCTTAATATAGTGTATGGCTTTGTTCTAGTCTCTAGCCTGATCGCATTCTCTCTCTCTCTCTCTTTTTTTTTAACCAACATCTTATCAATTCCTTTTTTAAAATCTTTTTTTAATTTTTTAAATTTTCATCTTTACAGTCATATCACAACCCTTCATTTTGTGTGTGTGTGTGTGTGTGTGTGTGTGTATGGTAAACATGATGAAGGGATATATATAGATAGATAGATAGATATAAAATTTCCTTCCTTCCTTAAAATTTTGGGAGGAAGTTTCTTCTAACAGAACAAAATATACCCAAAATCAAGTGTGTGACTCTGTTCTATTCATCAGCCTAATCATATTTTTTTTTCCTTTCTTCCCCCCCGGTTTTGGGTCTCTTCGGATTTGATTAGTGTGTATTTTTCTGGGGTCATTGTTATCCTTTTAGCATTCTGTTCTCTCATTCATCTATTCCTCCCTGGACAAAATGACAAGTTGGAAAAACTCACCCCCAAAAAAAGAACAAGAGGCAGTACCGACTGCTAGGGACCGAATCAATATGGACATTAGTAAGATGTCAGAACTAGAGTTCAGAATGATGATTATAAAGATGCTAACTGGGCTTGAAAAAAAACATATAAGATACTAGAGAATCCCTTTCTGGAGAAATAAAATCCTTTTCTGGAGAAATAAAAGAACTAAAACCTAATCAAGTTGAAATCAAAAAAGTTACTAATGAGGTGCAATAAAAAATGGAGGCTCTTATTGTCCACAATAGCCAAAGTATGGAAAGAGCCTAGATGCCCGTCAACAAATGAATGGATAAAGATGTGAGATACAGGGGCCCCTGGGTGGCTCAGTGGGTTAAAGCCTCTGCCTTCAGCTCGGGTCATGATCCCAGGGTCCTGGGATCAAGTCCTGCATCAGGCTCTCTGCTCAGTGGGGAGCCTGCTTCCTCCTTTCTCTCTCTGCCTGCCTCTCTGCTTACTTGTGATCTCTGTCAAATTTAAAAAAAAAAAAGATGTGAGACAGATATAGATATAGATATGAGTATTATGCAGCCATCAAAAAGACAAAATCTTGGCATTTGCAACAATGGGGATGGAACTAGAGGGTATTATCCTAAGTGAAATAAGTCAGAGAAAGACAATTATCATATGATCTCTCTGATATGAGGAATTTGAGAAACAAGACAGAGGATCATAGGGGAAGGGAGGGAAAAATGAAACAAGATGAAACCAGAGAGGGAGACAAACCATAAGAAATTCTTAATGTCAGGAAACAAACTGAGAGTTGCTGGAGGGGAGAGAGGTGGGAGGGATGGGGTGGCTGGGTGATGGACATTGGAGAGATTATGTGCTATGGTGAGTGCTGTGAATTGTGTAAGACTGATGAATCACAGACCTGTACCCCTGAAACAAATAATACATTATATGTTAATTAAAAATAGATAGATAGATGATAGATAGATAAAGAACAATAAATTTGTTAGAAGAAATATAAGAATCAAGCAATGAATAGCCTCAATTTAAGTTCAACAAACATTCACTTAGTACTAGCAATGTGGCAATCACTGTGAGTTGCTTGATATTGAGAGATTCTAAAAACAGATATAAGCCCTGGCCTCAAGGAGTTCTCAGTTTAATAGAAGCTGACATATTAGTTGGTTCAATATCCTGAGATAAATACAGTAACTGAAGCATCAAGAGGCTATAAGAACAGTGAGAGAGGCTCCAGAAGGGAAGTCTGGATGATGTTTCTCCTAGAATCCAAGTTATTAATCTCTAGGAATAGAGAACCATCCATTTGACTACAAATAAGCCCAGTTTTTAAAAAACACTGAAGATCCCACGGAGGCCTTAATAACCCTTTAATACATTATTTTACTTAAGAACCAGAAAATTAAATATCCATGTCAACACCATGTTATATTTTAGCTTACTATGAAGAAATTAAAAGATTCAGGTTTACATCATTTATTTATTTCTTGCTGAACAGTTCTCATAAATAAAAGCCATGGGCAATTATTGAGTCATTTATACTTTACAAAGCACCTACATGTACATCATTTTATTTCATCATTACAATTTGTTGTTAGATGGGAGGAATTTTTCCATTATACAGATTAGAAAATTGAGGTTTAGAGAGGTTATAATGGGCTGCCCCTAGCCAGATTACATTGCAAAAAATAGGGCATTTTTCTTCATCCAGAGGAAGATGTTGGATATGCAATACAAAATTTAATAATTAGAGAAAATATAACAAAGTGTTCTTGTTTTCTCCATAATTAACAGCAGGACCTTTTTATACCATGCTGATATGATTACAGTAATTATCATGGTAACAAGAATAGAACATACTGTAAGAAAAGAGGAAAATATCAGCCTAAATTTTCCTTAGAACTCCTAGGAACTTAGAACTGTGAGCATTTGATAAATGCTCAAAATGGCACCTTATTCTTTTCAGATCTGTTTCCTTCATGCAAATTGTTCTCTCCATATACAAAGCTTTTAGTAATTTAATTTTCCATTTCCACAACTTAGTTCAGGAAGATACTACGTCAACCACGAGCTTTTCAGTATATTCAACACAAAAGAGTTTATTCTAAAAAGAAAAACATTGAATCACATAACATAAATTCCAAAAATATGTTTGCTTCAGGTATGTCTTGATCCAGGGGCTCAAATAATGACATAAGGATCCAGACTCTCTTCTTCTACTGGTTCTACTCTCCTAAATTTTGGCTTCAATCTCAGGGAGCAAAATAATGACCAGTAGCTCCAGACTATAAGCTTCCAGGTTCAAGTACAGTAGGAAAAATGCATTTACCTTTTCCTTAGCAGCTCTTATTTGTTTTGTTTTGCCTCACTTGTTCTTATTGAGTGACATACTTATTCCCGAACTTTGGCCAAAGAAAAGTGATACTTTGAATGGTTAGGTATAAATCTCAAGTCAATCCCTTAAGCTAGATGTGAATCAATGTCATGCAAAGCATAAAAAATGAGCAGGAAAACAAAATGTATCCCCACAGGAAAATTATTATACAGTTGTCAGAAGAAACTTAACAGATTCTGAATGGCAGAAACAATAGTCACTCATGACAGTTCCATATAGGTCTTATACTAAACCCTACGTTCAATTATATTAACTGAAGACTGAGAGTTGGTTTTATAGCAGAAAGCTACCTAAGAACAAGGAAAACTGCTAGGTAGATCAAGTTCCCTGGAAAACAGACACTGAAATGAAGATCGCATGCATGAAGTTCATTGGGATATGCATTCATCAACATCCATAAGTGGATAAAGGAAGCAATATTGAGCAGTGGAGAAAGTTAAACTCTGAAAAAGTTGACCTCAGCCGAACCCAGCGGAAACTCTGCAACTAGTATGGTCTTCAGACTTATCCTGAATTGAGACTGGGGGATCACGTTTTTTCCCCCACATTGTCCAGTAATTGTATGTAAGTTGCTCCTGGGGAGGGAACATAACCTTGGGCAAAATGGCCTTCCACTGAGGGCAGTTTCTGGGAGAGCCTCAGCTGTACACTTTCCATAGATTGCCCTACCAAAAGCTGGGGATGAGGGCCCCAATACTGATATACATGATCTAGACAGCACACCAGAACATTTGTGGGTTTGCCCCTTCTGCTACCTAGACCTACTGGTAGTAAATTAGTTCACTTCATTTGAAAACACTTCCTCCAGGATTCTGGTTGGTCTCTTTTCCTGGGAAAACTTGCAAGTGGAAAGTTAGTGGGATAAACTATAGCCTCTCTACCACTGTAACTCTTCTCAAAGCCTCAAAAGATATTTATCATTTCTTTCCTCCACTACCAGTTCTAGATTCCTCTCCCCTTCAACAAGCAACTCTGTCAGTCTAAGCCTCAAGATGTAAGCCCCTGTTCAGCATTCACTTCTCAGACTAGTTACTGCATTTGTCTGTGTGTGTTCAAAATCAGGCATAGGTATACCAAAAGACACCCAGTGGATCATCTGGGTGTGCTATTGTATAACAGCAATCCTACTGTCTCCTGATGATAATGGTCAATTATGCCAGAATATTGCCTCCTTTCCCTGTTTTCTAGGTTCTTGGCACAAGGATACCAAAGTGACTGGACACTTGGCCATAGATTAGAATTTAATGGGACTCTTGATGTGTCTCCTGGTGGAAGGATTCTCTCTCTGAGAACCATAATCTCTAGACAAGCAGAGCCCAGATTTGTAGAAATACACATGACAAAATCCATAAGAGAGTCAATGGGAATAATAGGAAGCAGGTCAACTCCTACTATAACCCCTACCAAGGAAGCACTCCTTGCTTCCCAGACCTATATAGTCCACTCACTGGGGACACATCATCATATCATGATTATGATTAATGTATATGGTGTGTTATGCCCTTAAAAAGCATTCATTTATCACTTCATTATTCTAGCAGGCCACATTTTCTCAATGGTATTGTATAGGATAAAATAATGACCAACATTGTCATGTGCTCATGTGCACCTCATTCATTATCAAGTGGGCCCCTAGATCTGATGCAGTGTTATATGGAATCCTATATCTATAGATCAAACACTACCAACCTCTTGGATAGTAGAGCTAGCTAAAGCCCTATAGGCAGGAAAGTAAAAAACATACCCAAAATATATTCCAGTTCCAGTCAACATTAGTCTCTTCTCTTTCCAAGGTGGAAGAGGTTCAATCAACTTATATTAATGATTACCAAATGGATAATTAGTCTCCTCAAGGAACTGTGCTCTACCATATCCAGGGCTCAGCATTTTCTCTCTTGCTGGCTGTTTAGACATTAAGCAGCAACAGAGCAAGACTAAGCTATGTGAGTTAAAGCCCAAGCTGGGGCTCATGACTGTCTCTATCCTTGCCACCATGGCTACTCCTAGATTTGAGGTAATGATGACAGAAGCTGTTTGACATCACCTGGCCAAATCATTTTTGTCCACCTAATTGTTTAGTGTCACTTCTGTGTGAATGCTTTCTGGCAAATATTACTATATAAAAGCTTTCAGACAAGATGAAGTTAGAGACTGAATTTATACTCCCACCTGAAGCAATAATAAAAAAATAAAATAAAATACGTGAAACCACAGTTTCAAAACACTAGACATTAGGAAAAAAATGACAGTGATGCAGTAAGTTAAAGATATCCAGCTGAGTCTACATTTAAAGTGTGGAAAGAATAAACTGTCAACCTAAACTCATATACCCAGTCACAACTTCTCTCAAAACTGAAGACAAAATAAAGTCTCTTTCAAACATATAACAACTGAAAGAATTCATCAACAGAAGACCCGCACTATAAAAAGTGGTAAAGGAGGAAGTCCTTGAAGCAGTAGTAGAATGATACCATGTGGAAACATGGATCTATACAAAGAAATTAAGAAAAACAGGAATGGTAACTACATGGGTAAATATTTGTGATTTTTTATTATTTAAATATTACTAAAACAAGTGACCAAACCAAAAGAGTTATCAATGTACTCCAGGATTTATAACATATGTAAAAATGTGAAACAATACCATAAGGTTGGAAGGAGAAAAACAAAAGGAGTACACTATAGATGAAGTAGTATACTACACTTGAATATAGACTGTGATAAATTAAACATGTGTACTTTAAACCCTAAATCAGCCACTAAAATAACAAAAACTTGTAGCTATAAACCAATAGAAAAGATAAAATGGAGCCCAAAAAAAGCTACAATTAATCCAAATGAAAACATAAAAAGAAGAAAACAATCAAAGAACATATGAGCATATAGTAGATGAATATCAAGAGGACAAATAGACTTAACCATATCAATAATCACATTAAATGCAAATGGTCTAACGTGCTAATAAAACAGAGATTGGAGGGAGGAAAAATTAAGATCTAACTATATGCTGCCTATGAGAAATGAACTTTAAATATATAAACACAAGTAGATTAAAATTAAATGGATGGAAAAAAGATATACTTTGGTAATAATCAAAAGAAAGCTGTGTTGAGTATATGAATTTTGGCATCATCTTCAAGCAAAAGGGACTTACTAGCTTTTAATAGGATGTAATGGTCTATTATGTAATGGTCTAATGCAGGCTCAGGGGATTCAGGAAAATATTAAGTTCTAAGTTTCTTGGTTATTTTAACTTAAATATCCCCATCCCAAATTTCAGCATTCCATTCCCTCCCAAACAGGATCTTTACCTTGAATAGTAGAATTGATGGCTTTGAGAATTCAAATTCTCTACAACTCTACAACTTATAGAACCTGATTCTGATCCTGTTAGCCAGTGTTCCCATTTCCTGGCTTTGAGAGAGAAGAGTTTCTTTATGTCTTACTATTAAGGTCCTTAGACTTTCACACTTAAATCAGTGATCAGTCACCCACAGCCTTTCATTATCTTTCTGCAATGCATCCATGGCACTCAAGGATAACCAGATTCACAGATCTTATGATTACTACTTCCCCTAAACCTTTCAAATACCTGGCTATTGACTCTTCTGGCACATTTCCTTCTACCAGCATCTGATCTTGGTTCACCACTATTGGACATTTGAACAATTTCACTGACACATTATACCACAGGCTATCTACACTCTACCTGCCATCAGGATTGGGGTCCTCATTGCCAGCTGATCAGAAAGTAATCAACTCCAAAATCACATTGTAGAGTCTACTTCTCCTTTAAATTGCTCATTCTAACTGTGGTAGGTCAGAATACCCAGGAAACAGACTCTAAGATAGATATTTGTATTCAAGTAGTTTATTAGCGAAGTCTTTCAAGATAAAACTGTGATGTAGTTCCATCAGAGGTCTCAGTTAATCCCATAGAGAATTCTGAAGCTGTATGTCCCAATCAGAAGCAAGAGGACAAGCTCTTATGCTCTACATTGGCCACTCTTTGCATATGGGCTCTTTCCTGAAGATGGCAAAATCAGGCAAAAAAGATTCTCCTTTGCTGCATGTAAGCTAGGCCCTCCACTTTGAGATATCAGTAAGGTAGACTGGACAAATTAAACATGTGAACTATAAACCTTAACTCAACTTCTAAAATAACAGTTAAATTGTGTGCCTTGATGCTAATGGTAGAAGATGCTGGAGAGAAAGAAGCGGACAGGTGGGGAATATAGATAGCACACCATAGATCAACCACAAAGCAATATGGAGTGAAAAGAGAGAAAATATAATTTTGTATCTATTCCTAGAGATTCATAAGCTGCATAAAAAAGAAAAAGTTCCACTGCTGCCTCATCTTCTTGAGAGGATGAGAAAATGATAATAAGCAAACATTTTTGGCATCTTTTTCTGAAAGGTAGGAATTTTTAGCATCTTTTACCCAAAGAATCTGAAAGAATAGATTGCCTATATTCAATAGTTGTCAAGTAGTTATGCGGTTATTATAGATTCAAGTTCTTTACCTCAGGTTGATTGATGGACATATCAGTCCATCAGGGAGAAAGTGGAAACAAAGAATCTAAATGATACTCATTTTCAGATGAAACAAAACTATTTCCCAAGTGCTAATTTCTCTCCATTGTCAACATGAGCTCAATGCTTCTACTTCATTCTCACTGGACCCATATGGGAAGATCGGTCTATTCAATCCAGTAATAGTCCTTTTGAAGTCATGGTTTTTAATGTGCAGACAAAAAATTGTCTGTCTGAATTTTTTCCAAATAATCATCATGTGAAATAAGTATTCCTGGATCACAACTTCTTTCTGCTTCCATTTAACTCAAGTCTTCTCACATGGAAGTTCTTCTCTTTTAGAATTAATATTAGACAGACCTATCCAAAAGCAAAGGACTGCTCAAAAACCAAATGTATAAGACAGTTTCATTTCTCCAACTAAAAGCAGTTTTATTCTAAATTCTTTTTCAATTACAACTCACTGAGAACCATCTCCTACATTCTCTACATGGTATCTAATGAAGTCACAAGAAACCATCACACATTCCAACTACCCTTCCAAAGTAGACTTTGACAAAGTATGTGCCATGAAACTCATTATCATAGGACCACCAAATTTTCAAAGAGCTTCAGAAATGAAATAACACCTGCTTTTATATTCCAAAAAAATCACCACAGAATCTAATATTTGGGTCACAAACACCAGAGTAACGAGATAACTGCATAGGTCTGCTCAAGATGCCATAACAAAATACCATGGACTGAGTGGCTTAAACAACAAAAATTTATCTCTTACTGTTCTGGAGCCTGAGAAGTCCAAGATCAAAGGTGCCGACCTATTCAGTTCCTAGTAAGAACCTTCTTCCTGGTTTACAGATAGCCATCTTCAAATGGCACAGAGAGAGCTTTGGTCTCTCCTCCTCTTCTTATAAGGACACCAATCCCACGATAGGGGCACCCACCTTCATGACCTCATCTAAACCTAATTACCTCCCAAAAGACCTACCTCCAAATACCAACACACTGGGGCTTAGAACTTCAATGTATGAATTGGGGGAGGATATAATCAGTCTATAACACTAACACATTGAAAGATTCAAAATTCAGCATTTCAAAGCTGTCTTCAATACATTAAATGAATGTGTGCCTCCATTAGCTGCCTTATTATATAAAAATTAAAATTGGTCACAAAAGTATATTTAAAGAACTGTTTTTTGATACAATTTTAATGACAAATAACTGGTTAGATAAATACTTTTTGTGCTGTGGTCTTGAATTTCATTTTGTACTTTAATTAGCCACTTTATCAGCTAATCTAAACATTTCACATTATGCAGAAAGCTCAAATATTGAGAACTGTGGTTAATTTAATTGCCTGGTTAACTAAATATTAAGGCAAAAGATCCTTTAATTCAACAAGTTCTGAATACACACACACACACACTGTATCTGTCTATAGCTGTATAAATATATATATGTATATACATATATATATATATATATATATATATATATATATATATGCGTAAAACTTTCTTGATGCCTCAGCATCTTATGAGGCTTCAAGAAGACTTTGATCTGAAATAATATTATGCTATAGGGGTCCCTGAATGGCACAGTTAAGCATCTGATTCTTGGTTTTGGCTCAGGTCATGATCTCAGGGTCGTGAGATTGAGCCCCACATTGGGCTCTGTGCCCAGCAGAGTCTGCTTAGGACTCTCTCTCCCTCCCTCTACCTCTCTCTCCCTGCATGCTCTCTTAAATAAATAAATCTTTTAAAAAAGGAATAATAATGTCACACTATAAATGTAGATGGTCAAAATCAGTCTGTCCTGTGCATATCAAGTAGGTTTGTGCGTTTTTCATCTTCTAAAAAGCAGATGGAAAATAATTGAGTTCTCCATTAAATGGATATAATACATATTGATAAAGAACATGTACAAGTACAACCAATCAGGTGTTTCAGGGTCACCAAGAGAAACACCTTCCTGTTAACCTAGAATAACAGAAGCTTATCACAAATATTCACAATATTATAAAACAGATGAAATTACTTGTAATAGTATAGTCATCCTGATTTTGGTTCTTCCAGCTACAGAATATTCAGCACAGTTTAGTAATAACAGTGGTTTGGTCTTGAAAGATATGATAAATTCAAGCTTAAAAGCCCAAATTACATTTCTTTGCCCAGAATTTATACTTCCCCAAAGTGAGGATTTGATAGGGACATTCAATAAGAAAAGGTTGTATGAACTCTCCCACCTATCTTCTCACTTCCAATCCAGAGCTACCTGGGAATTAACAGAGTCCCTTCATATCCATCCCATCTACAATTCCTAGACTCAGAAAAAATCATCTTTGTTAATCTAATAACTAGCTCCATTTGCCTAACATAGCATTCTGTAAGTGTGGCTGGGACTGAGGTAGAAGAGTGAATAGCTGGTGTGAATTTCTGTGAAGTAGGGTTAAGAATATTATAAAGTCTAATCAGTTAGGTTTGAATATAATGAAAGTTATATTATTAATTAAGTTATATGTTAATTATTCACAAGAATCCACTAGACTTGGTTTCCTAAAGAAGAACCCCTCAGGAACAACATCTTCCAAAAATATTTTCCCCTAACTCCAGCAAACATAACAAATATGAGATCTTTCTCTCTATCAGACTATGAGCCCAGTTTTTACACAGCACCCAAGTTTCTCCCTACACAATTAATGCTTCATCCCAATTTCATTTAAATAATGTATTCCCAGCAATTTGTATGACTCTAATTATTTCTTGTTTTAATTTTATTTCTTTTCAGTGTTCCAGAATTCATTGTTTATGCACCACACCCAGTGCTCCATGCAATATGTGCCCTCCATAATACCCACCACCTGGCTCCCCCAACCTCCCACCCTTCTCCCCTCCAAAACCCTAAGTTTTATTTTTTGGAGGCATATAGTCATTATTTTCAGTAATAACTTCACTTAGAGAAGTCCTTTTAGATTTCATGTATCCTAGAACCTATTCTGAAATCTCTGTCCATTTGCACATATGATTCTTGAGCTTAGTAATTAATAGATGGTCCTTAGATACATTGGACAAAATAGAGAAATTATCAGTCTGCATTCATGCCTGGCCCCATTTTTCCCTATTCTGGGATAGCAGTGGGCTTATAAGGTTTTCACTGAAATAGGCAGATGAATTTTATACCTTTACCATGTCCCCAAAATATCTCTTCTCCAAAAAACACTGGTTAAAAGTTGTGGTTGGTTAATATTTTTATTAGTTTGGTTTAACTTTTTTTTCAAAGATTTGTTTATGTATTTATCAGACAGAGATCATAAGTAGGCAGAGAGACAGGCAGAGAGAGAGAAGGAAGCAGGCTCCCTGCTGAGCAGAGAGCCTGATGTTGGGCTCAATCCCAGGACCCCGGGATCATGACCCGAGCCAAAGGCAGAGGCTTTAACCCACTGAGCCACGGAGGCACCCAGTTTGCTTTAGCTTTAAGCCTATAAATTAGAGAGTATTTTTACCCAAACCAAGATAAAGTAAAATAGGCAATTAAAGAATGGTCTTGGCTTAAATACACTCAGCTTCAAATTTTTTTTAAGATTTTATTTATTTATTTGACAAGAAATAGAGCACATGCACAAATGGAAAATGGCAGAGGGAGAGGAAGAAGCAGGCTCCCTGATGAGCAAGGAGCCTGATGTGGGACTCAATCCCAAGACCCTGAGATCATGACCTGAGCCAAAGGCAGACACCTAACTGATTGAGCCCCTCAACTTCAAATTTTTTACACTTTTTGTAAATTGCTGTGCTGGGAAAATTTTCTTTTTCCTGTTTAACATTCAGGACAAAGCATGTAGATGTCTACAGACCTATTTGTCAAGAAATAAAAGTAATGAACGAGAGTCACATTTGAATAACAAGAGTGGACTAGACATGAGAGAATAGAACAGTCACAGACAGCTCTAATTCTCCATTTTAAAATGACCTACTATTGTTGGGAATATTAGAACATCAAAAGAATAAATTCAAAACTCAAATTAGTTCCTGTCCTCCCAGGAGAGACAGCCTGCCTGATTCTGATCTATCTTTCATGTGTCGTTCTCACTCAAACTTACAATTTCAAGGGCTAGAATGTCATTCCAATATTCAAAGGAGCGTTGGCGTTAATGAGAGTTATATTTAGAAATCCTTCTACTGGGAGATAGAATATTAAACTTGTGAATTTCAAGGTCATAACAAGGACATATTGACAAGCTAAAGTTTCAAAACTACGTAAATTAGCTACTTGGATAATCACAGACTCTACAAATCAGCTCAAATTAAAGGAGACAAGTTTATTCCTTCTTTCCACAATTAAAGATTTGTCAGAATAGGGCTATGTTATATTCTGCTAGCAAACAATCCTAAAATATCACTGACTTATAAAAACAAAGTCTATTTCTCCCTCATAACACATAGTGACCATTTCAGTTCTTTTCATTCCTGGTACCAAGTATTTCAAAGGTTGCTGGTCATTCTGACAATGGGAAAAAAAATAGGTCTAAACTACATTATACTAGTGATTAACTATTTCTGTCTAGAAGTGTCTCTCACATCTCTTTACAATTTATTGGCTGAAACAAACCATATGATGCATTCAGTCATAATGAGGAAGGGAAGTATAATATTAAACAACAAAATTCCCCATCCTTAGAAAATTTAAAAATAGAACTATGATATGATCCAACAATTGCATTATTAAGTATTTACCCAAAGAATGCAAAATTACAGATTCAAAGGGATACACGCACCCCAATGTTTATAGTAGTGTTATCATCAATAGCCAAACTATGGAAAGAGCTGAACTGTCCATCGACTGATGAATGGATAAAGAAAAAGTGGTGTACACACACACACACACACACACACACACACACACACACAGAGGAATATTACTCAGCCATCAAAAAGAATGAAATCTTGCCATTTGGAACAATGTAGATGGAGCAAGAGTATATTATGCTAAGTGAAATAAGTTAGTCAGAGAAGGACAAATACCATATGATTTCACTCATATGTGGAATTTAGGGAAGAAAACATATGAACATATGGGAAGAGGGGGAACAAAAGAGAGAGAAGAAAATCATAAGAGACTCTTAACAATGGAGAACAAACTGAGGGTTAATGGAGGAAGGTAGGTGGGAGATGGGTTAAAATGGGTGATAGGTATTGAGGACATTTGATAGGATAAACACTGGGTAGAATATGTGAATGATGAATCACTGAATTCTACTCCTAGAACCAATATTATAGTATATGTTAACTCACTAGAATTTAAATAGAAATTTGGAGAAAAAAAAATAAAGAGAAATCAATAGGGAAAAAATTATTTTAAAAAACCCACAAAGATGTGATAGAGAGTAATGTGAGAGGAGAGAGATGAATAAGAAGGTCCGCTTTACTTTTTTAGGATTATTTATGTTAGAGACAGAGTGTGTAAGCAGAGAGAGGGGCAGAAGGAGAGGGGGAGAATCCTCAAGCAAACTCCCCAATGAGCACAGAGCCCATTGTGGCAATCCATCCCAGGATCCTACTGAGCTGAAATCAAGAAACAGCCCTCAACTGACTGAGCCACCCTCATGCCCCAAGAAAGCCCATTTTTTTAAAAAGATTTTATTTATTTATTTATTTGCCAGAGAGACAGCAAGAGAAAGAGAGTGCAAGCAGGGGCAGTGGCAGATAGAGGAAGAAGCAGGCTCCCTGCTGCAAGGAGCCTGGTACAGGACTCCATCCTAAGACCCTTGGATCATGACCTGAACTGAAAGCAGACACTTAACCTACAGTGCCACCCAGATGTCCCGAAAAGGCCCATTTTAGGTAATGTGGTTAGTTACAAGACAAAGTAAACAGTAGGTGCATTTCATGTCTTCCCTTTGCTCTTCAAGGTCCACTCTTTCTTTTCCATCCTGCTCTGTGCTTTGAGAGATTGATAAGCGAAAGATAGTGAAAAATGCCACTTTGGTATATATTGATTAGTTGGAGCTCTAGTCACTTGAAAAATAGCAAATTCAGGGACAGGTGTTCTCTAAACTCCACTTATGTGCCTAAAGACAGATCCTCCAAAAGGATCTCAATTTTCATAAATCTCCTCTTCAGGAGTTTTCTGAAGCAGGAGATTGACCTCTTTTTTTGGTGTTGAAATACCAATCAGGCAAGGAGGGCCTGGGACAAGTCCATCATTGTGGGGGTATGGGAAGAGCTGTGACTTGAATAGAAAATGTTGGGATAACAGTGTCTTTGGATAAGATAATGAAGGCCAAGCTTTAAATACAAATGTTTGGGATGAGCATGTAATTGAGTTAATGGATTCTTGGTAAGAAATTGGTCCCTAATCAAGGCACACAGGGTCAGAAGTTAGTGATCAACAAGTGATAGATCAGGGGCTGCCAAGGGGAAGGAAAGAGAGATAGGGGTCTGGATAAATAAGAGAAGAAGGATGCAAAGAAGGGGATCTCCTTAGGGGTAAGCTATTTAGCAGATCTGTGCGAGGTGAAGACCTCACCCTCATGAATTACACAGGGTGGTAACTTCCAGTAAACATCTTGCTAGTTTCAGTTCCCTAGAGAAGAAACAGATTCTCAGACAGGAAACCTCCTCTGACTAGCTGTAGGCAGAGAGTAGACTAGGAAGACGGTAATTTTATATGTCAAAGTGACTGGGCCACAGAGTGCCCAGACTTTTGGTCAAAGATTATTCCGTGTATGTCTGTTACAATGTTTCTGGTAAGATTAGAATTTGAATCTGTAGATGGAGTAAACGCAGTGTAAGTGGGTCTCATCCAATCAGTTGAAGGCCTAAATAGAACAAAAACCCTGCCCATTTTGCAAGTAAGAAGGAACTGTTCTTGCCTGACTGCCTTGAGCTGAGACATAGGTTCCTTCATGCCTTCAAACTCACACTGAAAGACTCACTCTTGGGGCATCTGGGTGGCTCAGTGGGTTAAAGCCTCTGCTTTCGGCTCAGGTCATGATCCCAAGGTCCTGGGATAGAGCCTCATCAGGCTCTCTGCTCAATGGGGAGCCTGCTTCCCTTCCTCCTCTCTCTGTCTGCCTCTCTGCCTACTTGTGATCTCTGTCAAATAAATAAATAAAAATCTTTAAAAAAAAAAAAAGACTGACTCTTGTCATAAGAGAGGAGACTAGAACAACTTTGTCACAGACCATCACACCTCCCCTCTGTTCTTCTAATAGCGCATTCACCTTCCCCAAAAATCATTTTACTCTCCTCTAAGAGGTCCATATCCCCCACCTCACCTTCCCTAGTGATGACAGTGTTTAAGTCTGAATTCTACACCACTTCAGGGATCATATTCTGGGTTTTTCTCATGCATACATGAGATATATGTGTTCATAAACTTCTTTTTGTTTTCCTCCTATTAATCTTTTATTATACAAGTCTCAGTTAAGAAGCCAAAAAGGTGGCGAAAAAGTTATTTTTCTTCCCCTATACATGTACAGGCTCCATTACCAGGGCTTCATTTCCCTCTGGCTTCCAGCTAGTTTCCATCGCTGAGAAGTGTAAGGGTGAAACCAGGGAAAGGCAGGAAAATGAAGTCTTCACTCCTTTTTTGGATGGAGATGCTGCTGGCTGTGTGCAATCCCTAGCTACTCTTATGATTCCTGTCACATGCATTCTCTCTCCACCTAGAATAGTGGCCAAACCTTCCCCAGTTCCTCGGGCTTAAGAATCATAACTCCCTGATGTTTCTAGTCCCAGGGACTGCACTGTCCTGTGGCTTCCCTAACTGTTGTGGACTGAATTGTACTCCCCTCAATTCATATGTAAGGACCCAGTAAGAAGGCAGCCCTGTATAAGCCAGGAAGAGAGCCCTTACCACAATTCAACCATGCTGGCAACCTGACCTCAGACTTCCAGCCTCTACAACTATAAGAAAATAAAGTTCTGTTATCTAAACCACCCAGTCTATAGCAGCCTGGATAGACACTCTAGCCTATCCACTTATAAGAATCCTTTTATTATTAAACTCTTCTCAAATTACCTACTATGAGTTGCCATCTCTATCTTGCTGAGATCCTTACTAACGCAAAATATGTACCTTTAATTCCCATTTGCTTGCACCTATAATTTCTCGTGAATTTGTAACTTCTACATACATGATAGATTTGTAATGACTTAGAAAATTAGAATAAAATATTGTTTAAAAAGAATAAATATTCAGGGACACCTAGGTGGCTCAGTGGGTTAAGGCCTCTGCCTTCCACTCGGGTCATGATCCCAGGGTCCTGGGATAAAGCCCCACAGCGGGCTCTCTGCTCAGCAGGAAGCCTGCTTCCCCCTCTCTCTCTGCCTGCCTCTCTGCCTACTTGTGATCTCTGTCTGTCAAATAAATAAATAAACAAAATCTTTAAAAAAAATAAAAAATAAAAATAAAAAAAGAATTAAATATTCAGGTCAATACACCATTTGTGTTTTATTTAAGGCACAATATGGCATAATTATTCAGAGAAGGGAACTGGAGGGTTAGGCAGACTTGGGGTTTAATCCCAGTCTCTGCACATAGTGTCAGAGTTGCTTACCAAGTTCCTGTCAAAGAAGCATCTTCTTTTGCTTTATAACCAATGCAGTTATTATAGATTTGCAGTAATCATCCAAGGTGAAACAGAGAAAGCTATTCATGAACTGTTAATATTGTTATTCTCTTACCAGAAATCCTCTTATGATATTGCTATTTTGGAAGCTTCTTCAATCTGGAGCATATCCATGGGTGCTAGTCTTCACAACCCTTATAAGCCTATGGGATTTTGACATTAAGGAGAATGGATTAATACCCATCAACAGAATCCAAAAGCAACATGAACTAAGGCCAGGAAACATCTTACATTTTGTCTACAGGACATTCTCTTTAGAGGGGAAGCTAATCAAAGAATTATTACCTTTAATGAAGGTCTAGTATTCCATGCGGGACACTTGATATAATTTACTTAAATTAATTACCTTTTTATGCTTAGAGGAAGTTGTTTGACAAATTATCTGTCCTGTGCATACATTCTCTCTTTATCCCTTTTCTTGCTGGCTGCCAGAACACAGAAATGACCTACACAGAGAGCTAAAAACTACCAACAAGCATCAGTCCCTATCTCAGCAAGTAACATGAGACTTATTCACATAAGACCTCACTTAAATTTTTCTTTAATAACACAACATTTTCTATGTTTCAGTCAATAAGCACCTTACAGGGCACTCAAGCCAAGCTCTAAAATCTGTACATATTATGAACCTTTGCAATAAGAAAAACAATTTCTCAGCAGGCAGATCAAATTATGAAAAGTCTGAAAATCAACAATTTATGCAACAAAGTTATACAATAAGAAATTTTTAGTTTTTTAAATCTGATGTCCAGAAATAATTTCTTAAAAATTGCTACTTATACATGAACTTGAGAGATACCTAATCAACCCATACTTCCAAGATAAGAGTGTTAAATAAATGAGGTATATGACCTTGGTCAAGTTCCTTAACCTGACTTTTTAATTCCTCATTAAAATGGGGGAAATAATAATACATAAAGCAGGACTGAGAGAATGAAATGAAATAGAACAGGCAAAGTCCTTCCTGATACTTGGAAAAGCACTCAATCTTGCTAGCTATTCTATTTTTATAATATGTGATATCCATTCTAGCTATAGAATATTATAACCTATTGCCATTTTAAAAATTTGACTCATCCTATGATAGAAAAGTGATTATTCTTACTGTTATATGACCATTCTTTTAGTTTAAGGCTTTGCTATAAACACTTCTACCCCAAAAAGAATGACAATTTTCAGTTTTTAAGGTTACCCATGTGAGTTATCCATAAAGATCACTGGCTTATTAAAAAACTCCATACTGGAACACCTGGGTGGCTCAGTGGGTTAAGCATCTGCCTTTGGCTCAGGTCCTGATCCCAGGATTCTGGGATCGAGTCCTGCATCGGGCTCCTTGCTCAGTGGGAAGCCTGCTTCTCTCTCTGCCTCTACCTGCTACACTGCCTGCTTGTGTTCTCTCTCTCTCTCTCTCGCTCTCTCTGACAAATAAATAAATAAATAAAATCTTTTAATAAATAAACAAGTAAATAAATAACTCCATACCAATAAACAAAAGAGCTTTTTCTGAATTCTTTCTCCTCACAGTCTAGAATAAAACTAGGGTAAATTTTATGCTAAGTAGACAGGGAAACAGGTTTTAAATATCAAACCTTAAATAGCTATTAATTTGCTTCAAGGACTCATTTTTAATTACAGAGTTTATAATGTTTTAAAAAAGAGCAAAAAGTGAATAGAGAAGTCCTTACATTTGAGTGTCTGAGTTTTCTGATTTTTATATTTATATAAATATAAATATGAATATATTTATATATTATATATTTTTATATATTTATATATTTATTTATCTATTATATATTTATATAAATATAATATATTATTATATATTTATATGATAAATATATATTTATATATTTATTTTGTAATTCCAAAGTACATTTGTAAAATGGGAAGAGGGTACAATCCCAAATAGCTTACAACAAGAGGTAATATTTCTAAAGTGCACTCATGCCAGACAGTCTGTCATCCTTAGTAGATGAACTAACTAGTCAAAAGGAGGGTATGTTCATGAAGTCAAACATTTCACAGTCCACTTTTTCCCCCCTGGTCAGGACCCAAAATGTAAAGAATTAAACTAATGGAACCCTAACCCTTTTAAGTGTCTTTCTGTTTTGTTAATTTTCTTTGGCAAAAAGAGAAGTCTTAAGACAAAAATAACTATTTTTGCTTCATCAATTAACTGCCGTTATATTACCTTAAGTGTTATCATATACAAATACATTTCAAGCAAAGTTGGTATGCTAATCAAGATATTCTACTTGTATATTAAAGTCTAAAGCTGGACAAAGTTTGAACTTTCCTAGAGGATCAGAACAAAAAAAGGATTTAATATTGATTTTCCCAAAATAAATATTTGTGAGAAAAATCCCCCCTAGCATGCCTTGGGCAAATGCCTCACACCTTACATTCACTCTCACCTGGAGTTAATTACCACATATTAATAAGTGATTGACCACCAAAGCCTAGGAAATAAAAGGGCCCAATGTACTGTCCTTTAAAACGCTTTCAAAAAACTCCCAAATATGGACTGTTATATACAAGATAACTTTCTTGGACTCTTGAAAAGCCAATGTCATAAAAACAAAAACACACATATCAAAAAAAATTCTAAATAAATAATCAAAATAGGAACATGCCTATTAAAATGGTTTGCCCACAGCTGCCAGTAAGCAATCTATGACAAAACATTAAAGTCCCTCGGCACTGGTGCATTAAGAAATACCTTAAGAATTTCCAAGAAATCCTCTTTCCAGGATCTACGATCCAAGCTATTGGTTTACAAACTGGCCCCAGTGCATTAAGGGCAAGGAGAGACCAGAGAAAGAAGCAGACCTTCCAGATTGGTAAGTGCTGTTTGAATAAGCAAAGGAACTTACCTCTGGAGCTTGTCTAGGAGGCTGCAAGAAGAGGAGATCTCTACACTCACCTGCCAAAATCGTAAAAGTTTATGGAGAGGCCTTCACTAGGTGAAGTCACCTACACCATCAGTGGCCTGAACAACACATTGCCCTCTCAAGGTCTGGTCCTTGAAAAGCAGCTCTAGCTGTAGGAAACAGTGGGCAGGATATGCATTCCAAGGACAGGGGAGGGGCTGAGGAGGCTCTGATTGCCCAGATGTAGTTCTCAGGTCAGCTGGAGGTTACATCCTCTTGATGATCTCCTACAGCACAAGCAAAGAATTAAAACATCTACTCCTATTCATGGATCCCTGTCCAATGATATTTATGAAATTAGAAAACCCTATCATGCCAAAAAAGTGGATGGGTAACAGGTTTTGTGAAATGCATAGCCACACATACAGAACTTAGAGCATGCCCTCACTCCAACATTTTCATCAAGTCTGTGTCTATGGAATACAGAGGGGACACAGCAGGGACAATGCTAACAAGAAAATCCTTTTCTAACAACTGTCCCCATCCAACCCCAACCTGTCAACTTCAAGAAGGAAAGGCAGCTATGAAACAGATAACTTGGTCTTCTTTCTTTGCTCAGTGCCCCCAGCAGACAACACAAATGTAGACAGACACCATACCTTTATCTTGTCTTGTGCTTTTCCTATTTAGCACCTGCATAAAATGAGAGTTTCTGAGACTCTCGCTGCATGCAAGGTCTTTGCTCTACTGTCAGTCTAGTAGCACTACTGTTTCTTCACCTCCAGCAAGTCACTGATGAGTCTTTTCAGAGCCAAAGGGAGAGGGAAAAGGGGGTAGTAGAAGAAAGGAAAAATCGTCCTAGTGTACGCACAATCCCATGTGATCTTCCGTAAGTTAACATAATCAGGCAACCCCACAAGTAGGTGCAATAAATTAGTGTATAGTAGAAATCAAGGTCGTACTCACAGTAACTGTGTAAGCACTTATAATGTACTAGATATTAAATAAGGCACTCTCCGAACGTCATCTCTAGAATTCTAAAAAAAAAAACTCTCACAGATGGAAAAACTGAGACAAATGAATTTACCTCCCTCTGTCAAGAGTTCACCTTTAGTAACCACCACACCAAGGATTCAAATCCAGACCTTATTCCCGTGCCTGAGTGTTTTTCACAACACTGTATTTCAAAGACCAAAGATCTGTGGTAAAGAGGAATATAATGAGGGTTAGAAAATAGGACTGAAACAACTTTCAGAGCAGAGATGCATGCCTCCCTATTTAAGCTCCAGCTCCCAGCCCACTAAAAAGACTTGAGCTGTTCTCACAGCCTTACCTAGCACCCCTGCATCAGAATCACCTGGAGGGATCATTTAAAATGCATATTCCTGGGCCCTACTCCATCTCTCATGAACCCACATCTTTAAGGTACGGATCGGCAATGTGCATTTTTACTTATGCTCCCACAGTGAATTTTAACTAGTTTTCTAGGTGAACCATTGTATTTGATGATTCAGAAAAGGAGCAAGGCAGAGTCTAACAATATCATCCAGAAATTCACAGATTAAAAAAAAAGGCATTGAAAAGTAACAATCCAGAAAGGAGCTTTTGCTTGTCAGCATTATACGATTTTTTTTTTAGGGAAACAGTTATTATCGACAAACATCTGAACGAAATCAAGTCCATTTATTTTACTTGTTTTGACATCTGCAGATAATGACAAGCTACAGAGAAAAACAGGTTTAAGGATGGTAGCAATTAGTTAATTTGTCACTGATTATTAAAAAATGATATACGCAGCTCTGTGGCTCTCCAGAGGGGAGAATTACAAATGACTACAGTTGTTGCTGCTGCCATTGCTGATGTGATTGTTGTTTTTAAAGAACTGCAGCCTCCAAATGTTTGTGAATAGGAATACCATTGGAGGTCTGTCAGGTTGCCATGGCCACCTCAGTTCCCTTCTGCCCATGGGACATGAGGCGCAGGGATTCAGAACTATGAAGGAGCCCACACATGTAAATATAACCTGGGAAGCAGTTCAGTCTGGAAACAGCCTCTTCCCTTCCCATAATTCTCCACCTCATTCGTTTTGGTACATTGATAGAAAAGCACGTGCTTCCAGCCCACTAGCCCTCTTCTACTTGTGTTCTCTCCAGCTCAGTCATCCTCCCCACAGCTCCTCGACTCCCCTAGTTACCCTTCACTGGGCTCTTTTGAACCCTTGGACACACATTCTCAGTCAACCTTTCTGGCAACACTTCTTCTACGTTCTCTTCTAAACCAAAACCTAGCTTTTCCCTGATAACAGTAATGCTGAACTCTTAAGGGTGCAGAGATCCTGGTAATGTCAGCTTTTTTTTTTCTCCCCACAAACACACCCTTAGTCCCATCATCCCAATATATTGGAAGTAGAGATAGGTCATCATCAATCTCAATATTTCTGCTTCCTCACCACTTCCTCTCAAGGACGCCTCTCTCCTTTTAACTTCCTTTGTCTAGTTATGTCATCCTCTTCCCATCTCACTCTTTGTCTTCTAACCTCTGGGGCAAACCCCTCACCTTTCCTGCTAGTCCTGTCTTCTCTTACCCCTCCTTCAGAGACTGAACATGAACTAGACCCCACCACAGCTACTTCATCTCCTCTGTTCCAAAGCTGTTACTTTAGTTCCATCTTTTGTTAATTTAAGCTCCACTTACAATCCCAGATCCAATATTTCCAGCATTGTGATAATTTTCCTAACGTCATTATGACATTCTCTCTACACTCGCAAAGCATAGGAACAGCAGGATGTAGTGCTTAGCAATGTGGTTTCTGGATTAAAATACACAGGCTGGGGCACCTGGGTGGCTCAGTGGGTTAAGCCTCTGCCTTCAGCTCAGGTCATGATCCCAGGGTCCTGGGATCAAGCCCCGCATCGGGCTCTCTGCTCAGCAGGGAGCCTGCTTTCCTCTCACTCTCTGCCTGCCTCTCTGCCTACTTGTGATCACTATCAAATAAATAAATAAAAAATCTTTAAACTACACAGGTAGAGTCCTAGCTTTACCATGTATGGCTTCTGTGATTCAGAGTAAGACATTCAATCATTCCAGGCCTTAGTTTCCTCATCCATAAAAGGATGAGAATAATATCATCTGTTTCATAGCTTTGTTATGAAGATTGGAAAGGTAACTCCTGGATATAATTTAGACTGGTTGAAGTAAGAGAAAACCCAACTCAGACTGGCATAAAAAACAAAAGTGTTTTATTGACTCACCTCAAAGTTCAAAAGAAAGGTAAACTTCAGGCTCAGTTTGATTCAGTGCTTCAGCCATAAGATCAAGGATCTAATTTCTTTCTTGCTCCCTCTGCCCTTTATTCTAAGGTGTCAGATGCAGCCTAAGCCTTATCTGTCTTCATAGTGATGAGAGGTTATCATTCAGTTATAGACTTCCTCATCCAAAACAAAGGAGTAAACAAAATGGTCACTTCAAAAAGCTCTCCCAGAATAATGAAGAAGAACTTTTTCAGACATCCTCAAAAAAAAAAAAAAAAAAACCTCTCATGACCCATTGCCCAGAAATGACTAAAAATCCCACTCCTTAACACTGCCCAGAGCAGAGGAATTCTGAATTGGTTCAGATGAACCAATCTGCTCAAATAGACCAATCACTGTAGTATAGGAGAGGGGGTTACAAACCCCAGAAAATATGTTTCTACTCATAAACTGCACAGTAAGTAGGAGATGGGAGAGGAGAGGAGAATGGATGCTGGGGAGATGACCTAATGCCCATCATGGGGAGTCAAGTCCTTAGCCAACAATGAGCAATCAGTAACACCATACTAATATTAGCACTTACTATTATGCCATTTTTACCTTTAAATCATTACTTCTCATTCTTTTTGTATTGTTATTTATTGTTCACATGATTGCTTCTTTATACTCTCCCATCCTCGAGCTTGTAAAATGCTTAAGGCAGTGTGCTTTATTGATTTTTTTTTTTACCACTAACATGGCCCACCCCAAATTCTGTACCCGGTGGGGTACATAAGAAGAACATAACATCAATAAATGCTGGTTGAATACATGAATAAACTACAAAAATATTTCTACCCAGTGAAAAAGTTTCTCTGGCAGGAATTAGAGATTGCACAATGCTCTTATGCCCTTCAGTACAGAACAATTTAATACATTTTAATAATGTTCTTTCTTATACAAAATAATATTACTAACCCACCATTGATTACACAGGCACAGAGAGTGTCTTTGGTGTTTTCTAACTGATCAGTAAAAGCTTATGCTTTACCATAATTACATGCAATTTATCCTTTTTAAAATTTCCTTTCACACTGACATTTGAAATAAATGATTCCATTGACCAGACTAGATGCACTACAAAGAATACTAGGAGACACGTGATTTTTTTTGGTCCATGTACCCTCACAATGAAAACTAAAAAATCTTCAAATCAGTACTTTTTCACTAAGACCTATAGTTCTCAAAACTATAAATTATCAGGGAAAAACTCCAAAATTACATAGTGTGAAGTTATAATATATAGGAAAAGACTTCCCTGTTAAGATTAACCTTTAAAATGTCCCATTTTCCATAAAATATACTTCAATTTTAAACCAACATAAAGAAAAATAATGCCTTACTCTGCCTTATTTTTTAGTAAATAACATCATTTCCAAACAAGTTTATTTTAATGCTTTTGAAAAGCAGGTAATATTAGCGATTCCATAATAATGCAACTAGCAAATGGGTAGCTGTAATTTTTAGATAGATACAGTAAATGGCTTTGTATGCGAGGTTTTTGTTAATTCTTGGCATTTCTTTTAAAGTCTGCAGGATTCCAAAATTTCATTACCTGAAAATTATCTGCCTTTTTAAAAATATATTATTAAACTTGAAAATGTCTTTGAGAGAAGAAAAGCATGAGAAAGACTATAAAACATACTGCCTAAGAGTAACATGAAGGAAAATGTGTATTTCTTTTTTTTTTTTTTAACTAAAAGGCTGTAGCCGTTCAGAACCTTTCCTTGTCTATAGAGACCATGTGGTGAATTTTAAGAGTGGAATCTGATGAAAGAGTAAAACAAGAAATGTTTAGAGAATATAAATTAGTCAGAGAATCTGAACTTCATGAAATAACAGTAATAAATTTTAAAATCATAATTATAGCACATGAGCACAATCCTGTTAACACTAATATTTTACATTTTATGCCTAATAATCCACAATTGTGATCTGTCACATTTTCATTTCACATGCATCTTAAAATTGCCACTTTGGTTTATCTCTAGCCACAAGCTTTTCACCACACAAAACAAACTAAAGCCTCTGAAAATAATGAAACAATATGAAGGACAGTTAATGCAGTGGACAGTGGTGTATCCCCCTAGAATTTGATGCCTGATCCAACTATATCTACTCAGGTAGATATTGTTACCTGAGGCCAAGATGTTAAATAATTTTTCTCTATGCGTCTGAGTATTGGCAATCAGTCCCAAAGCCCTGACTGCATTGTAATGTGAGGTCTAGCCAATAAATCTCTTTCCCAAAGCAAAAATCCAGCAGAGAAAATGGGCACCATTGATCTCACACAGAGGACTAAATAGCCAAAAGGCTGTGCACTCTAGGTTATTCTATTACCTCTGTTGGATCTGGGTGATGAGTCATTCGGGTGAAGCTTTGGGTGTTTTCTCAGTAATCAGCCTGCTTGATGGAGCAGCCAAAGTTCATTCAAACCTATCCTTCAGACAGCCTCCACTCTGGCTTCCTTGGCGACCTTAAGTACAGAAACAGTTTAGGAGGGGCGCTGGGTGTCTCAGTGGGTTAAGCCTCTGCCTTCAGCTCAGGTCATGATCTCAGGGTCCTGGGATCTCTGCTCAGCATGGGGGGCGGGGTGAGGCTGCTTCCCCTCTCTCTCTGCATGCCTCCCCCTCTCTCTCTGGCTACCTCTGCCTACTTGTGATCTCTCTCTCTCTCTGTGTCAAATAAATAAATAAAATCTTTAAAAAAAAAAAAAAAAGAAACAGTTTAGGATGAAACCAAGACAATGTAAAGAGCCCTATTCTCAGTAATTGTTTACAAAACAACCTCTTAAAGATGCTCAATATCAAAATGAACAGGAAAATTAAATGCCTTTTTGTCCATGAAATTTAAACAATATGAATTTTTTTAAAAAAGGAATATTTCTCACTTGTGGGAGGATAAATTGATGCACTCTTGTTGAATCCAAATTTTAAACATGTATACATTTTGAACCAGTAATTCTATTTCTATAAATATATCTCTAGAAAAGTGTTCAAAGATACATACAGAAGATATTACAGTGTTGAATAAGGAAGTAGCTAAATGTATTACAGTAAATCCATACAATAGAAAGCCCTGACATTTCTACAGACATAGAAAGAATTGGGCAAATCTATATACACTGGTATGGAAAATATCGCAATTATATTGCAAAGTGAGGAAAAGCATTTTTTATTTTTTTTTTACTTTTTTTGAGGAAAAGCATTTTAGATAACAGTATCTGTAGTATGATTCCTATTTGCACATTATGATTCTGGTTTGTGAAAAGAGTGTATATACACACATTTTTTTCCTTTTATAGACAGAAACTTCTGGAAGTACTAACAAAATCCTGGTAGTCTGTGGAATGAGGGAAGGGTCAAGGACTTTAATTTTCACCTCCATCTTCCTTACTTGTTAAAATTCTTTTTACCATGAGAGAGGCAAGAAATTCTCTTCTCGGGGCGCCTGGGTGGCTCAGTGGGTTAAAGCCTCTGCCTTCAGCTCAGGTCATGACCCCAGGGTCCTGGGATTGAGCCCTGCATCAGGCTCTCTGCTCAGCAGGGAGCCTGCTTCCTCATCTCTCTCTGCCTGCCTCTCTGCCTGCTTGTGATCTCTGTCAAATAAATAAATAAAATCTTAAAAAAAAATAAAAAAGAAATTCTCTTCTCCCTTATCTGGCTTGTATGAAAGTAAAAATGGATGGTATAATTGTCCACTATAAAGACCCTGTTAGACACCAAGAACCCATGAATGTTGGTTCTCCCATTCAAACAAGCATGTATGTAAGCACACACACACACCACTACTGCTTCCTTCCAACACCTACCAAATCCCGATACCATTTCACATGGCACCAATCTTTACAGTACATCTCCATTATCTCCTAGATATCCTCATTTCAAGGAAGGATTGAAGGAATAGACAAGGAGAAGAGTTCATGTGGACATTGTTGTTCCCAGATATTTAGCTTACGCTTTTCAAAAGAGAAAGTCAGAATCTTGTATTTTAATTTCCATTTCTAAAACAGTGGAACAAAAAATCTTCCCAGGTCTATCAGTGACATACAGAAATGCTTCATCATGCTCCTTCAGTCAATCTTGAAAGAAAGACTGAGGTGGAAACATTTAAATATACCAACACCACTATTGAAAATCACAAGAATGATGAAATTTTGTGTATAATGATATTGAAACAATATTCAGTGAATTGTGGTTTCTGATAGGCAGTTAGATTTATGACTCCTTTCTCCCATCCCAAATCACAGAAACAGTAAAAAACTACCTTCCAGGTGAATGGCCTCTAAAACAGATGATCTCACATCCTAGCAGTAAAGAAATTTTGAGCAAGCATCCTCCATAGATTTTTACCTATTTATAAACTATATACGTCATACCATTGTACTAATGTAAACATCAGCAAATACAAAAATAGAAATTAAAATGGAGGAAATTTTAAATATATAGAAAATCAAGCTCCTAGGATTTTCTTTGCACACTCACCCAATGGGATATCATTCCAAAATATCAAATAGTAACTATGACAGTGTCTCAATACAGAATTATAAATTTTACATCTCTACAATATCACAACTTAAGTTATTTTGCCAATGAAAGGTTTCAGGACAACTCTTGCTGCTAAAATGCCTCCTTAGATGGCTGATGAGTATAGAATTAAATTGAGAAAATATATTATTCTTCTTTCAGTTGGATGTGGGGGGGTAGATTAATATTTAATGAATGGCTTCTAGGTACCAAACATTGCTAACAGTCCTGAAACATATTTAATGTTCCCAGCAATTCCGTTTGGTAGATCTTATTTGTCCCATTTTATACAAAATGGATTGTTTTTAGATCAAAATCTATTAGATCAAAAAAAATTAGATCAAAATCAATTAGATCAAAAAAATTAGATCAAAATAAAAAAACTAGATCAACCAGTTAGAAACTGATAAGATAAAGTATCAGAATCTAGTTTGGCTGACTCCAAAATCTAAACACTTAATCAATCCTATTTACTGCTCAGAAGAGGAAAACATTAAAGTCAAAAATGTATTAATGTGGTCATAGAATATGAAATCACAAAACATCATATAGTCAAATAAATGAGAAGCAATTTGAGAGTTGGGTCTTTCTTCCTATTGTCTCTAAGGTCTATCACTCTGGCTGCTACACAGAAAGATTTTCCTATGCCTGGAGATGAAACAGGACACCACTGTATTTATTACCAGGCACATTAAACTCTAAGAACTTCAGTAGGAAAAGATTATGAGAAATTTTTTCCACACATTTTCAAGTTGTCTCTTTATAGCCTCATATTTTCTCAAATTAAAAACAAAACCCCACATATATTTTTTTAACTTTAAATCATGCATACAGTATGTGACAAATTCTTCTTCAAAGAATGTACTCTGTAGCAGTGGTTCTCAAAGAGAGAGAAATTTGGCTCTCAGGGGACCCTTGGCAATGTCTGGAGACGGTTTTGGTTGCCACAGCTGAGAGTGGGGCCACTACTGACATCTAGTGGGTAAGGGTCAGGGATTCTGCTAAACATCCTAAAGTCCACAGAACAGTCCCCTTTAACAAAAATAATTATCTTTGCTAAAATGTCAATAGCGACAAATTTGAGGAACTTTGCTATGAGAAATAATCACTGATACGTCAAAGATGCCTATCTAGATGTTTTCATCACATCACTATCACTGTGACAACTTAATAATATGAGACTCATAAGTCATTAGAATATTTAAAATGACATAGAAATGTTCATGATGTTACAAGTTCTAAAATAATGTTTAGTATGATTATAGCATTGTAAATATGTATATAATTATATGTAGGCATGAAAAATATTTTGAGACAGTATTGATCAAAATAATAGAATTCTTTCCTAGAAACTCTCTGCCACCCTTCAGAAATAAAAAGTATACTTCTTAACCAATGTCGTTAAAAATATCTACACCATTACCATCCTACCATCCTGAGGAGGAACACAGTTGAAATAAGTCATCATCTCAAAATTTATATAAGCTTCCTAAGTACATAAGATTTTGTACCCTCTCTTTTCAGAATGTGTCATTGGAAGGGTTTTATTTCCTGACATCAAGTTCTTTAATGATAGAAAAGAGAAACAGCAGGTGCTTCTCACTAGGTGCCTTTGTGATGGCAGCAGAGTTCACTGTATATTTTTGTTAAGAACCAAAATAGCACCTACTATTCTCATTCCTTCTCTTTAAAAGCTTTCATTGTTATACTATGATTTAAAAGTAGAATTACTCTCTTTCACCCACACCAAAAACAGTATGATCACAACACTCTGCAAACTCAATAAATGTTTGAAACATCAGGAACACTGAATATCCCCCATTTCAGAATGTTTTATGAGTAAGAAGCATTATGATATTGTCCGCTAGGCAGCCTTATAATTTTCATTTTGGAATTCAGAAGTATTGATGTCCCTCCAGAGATATATACATCATTTTAATAACTAGTAGCCTCACATGAAGAAAGAAACAATTTGGCTTAAGTTCTCAGGAATACCACAATGTTTATGGCAGCTGACAAAACTGATTAGAGAATATTTGCTCACCAGTATAACAAACCTCTAATCTGTATTGGAGAGAAAGAAAAAAAAGTTGAGACCATTTGGCCACATTACTTGGCAATATAATATAATTAGAAATTAAAAATTTTTAAAGAAAAAAAGAACTCCCAGAAGAGACTGAACTATCATACAGAATTCTGAATAAATTCTAAATAAATAAGTAGATATTGTCCCTCTTGGAGGTGGAGGTTAACTCTCCACCCCAGAGTGTGAGCTGTGCTTAGTGACTTGCTTCCAAAGACGAGTATGAAAGGAGGGAAAAAGTAACTTTACAGTGAAGATCCTGATAAGTACTACCTCAGCCAGATAACCAAAGTTAACATCTTCAGTAATACATTATGTTGATGGGGCGCCTGGGTGTCTCAGTTGGTTAAGCATTTGCCCTGTCTCAGGGCATGATCTCAAGGTCCTGGGATTGAGCCCCACATCAGGCTCCCTGCCTGCTTCTCCCTCTCCCACTTCCCCTGCTTGTGCTTCCTCTCCCAATCTCTGTCAAATAAATAAATAAACCTTTTTTTTAAAAAGTTCCCATAAATTACATTGATAGTATAGTATTCTCTTGGTATGATGAGAATAGCATTTCACCTCTGTGATTTTCCTTCCACAACTGTATGTTAATCAAGAGAAAAAACTTCAAACAAATCCAAACTGAGAGGCATTCTATTTAAAAAAAAAAAAAAAAAAAAAAAAAAAAAAAAAAAAAAAAAAAAAAAAAAAAAAAAAAAAAAAAAAAAAAAAAAAAAAAAAAAAAAAAAAAAAAAACACCTTTGATCTGAAAATCATTAAGGTCATCAAAAAAAAAAAAAAAAAAAGTCTAAGAAAATGTCATAGACCAGAGGAGACTAAGACATGTAATGTGGCATTCTGAATAGGATCCTAGGATAGAAAAAGGGTAGTATGACAAAAGTACTAAAATTTGAATAAAGTATAGAGATTAGTTAGTAGTAATGTACTTAGGTTGGTTCCTCAGTGGTGACAAAAGTACCATAGCAATGTAAGATATAAATAATGGGAAAAATTGAGTGAGAGGTATATGGAAAGTCTGTAATTTCTTTGTAACTTTCCTGTAAGTCTAAAACTACTCTAAAACTAAAAGTTTATTAAAGAAAAAAATAAATTCGAAAGTACACCAAAAATCTGTCCTGCTACAATTTTTTAATATTGGGTAAAAAAGAACATTAAAACTGAATTTAAAGAGCACCTGGATGGCTCAGTCAGTAGAATATGTAACTCTTGATCTCAGGGTTGTGAATTCAAGCCCCACATTCGGTATAGAGCTTAATTTTTAAAAACCTAAATTTAGGGGCGCCTGGGTGGCTCAGTAGGTTAGGCCACTGCCTTTGGCTCAGGTCATGATCTCAGGGTTCTGGCGAGCCCCACATCCAATTCTCTGCTCAGCGGGGAGCCTGCTTCCCCTCTCTCCCTGCCTGCCTCTCTGCCTATGTGTGATCTCTGTCAAATAAATATTTTTTTAAAACCCTGAATTTAAAAACATAATAAAAGAACAGTATAAGCATTTTTATGCCAATAAATTTAAAAGTGATGAAAGGGATAAATTTCGCAGAAAATACGAATAGTCCTATTAAATAATTGAATTATTATTAACACATTATCCCAAACTATAGGCCCCGATAGTTTCATTGATAAAGTCTGTCACACATGTAAGGAAAAAATAACACAAATCTCATACTAACTCTATCATAAAACTAAAAAGTGAGAGCACTTCTCAAGTTATTGTATGAAGCCAACATAATATTCATAGCAAAACCTGATAAAGGTATGATAAAAAAGAAAAGCATCCCTCAAAAACATATATACAAATATAATTTTTTTTTAAGATTTTATTTATTTAACAAATATAATTTTTTTAAAATGTCAAACTGCTTTCAGCAATACATAAAAAATAAATAAATCACTTAAAATCACTGAAAATAGCCCAGGTTCCCATCAATAGGAGAATGGATAAACAAATTGTGGCATAGTCATACAATAGAATAATATTCAACAATAAAAAATGAATAAATTACCAAAACATGAAAAAAACATGGCTGAAGCTCAGAAACATTATGCTATGTGAAAAAAATCTTATACATAAGAACATATATTTCACTTGATTTGTATGATTTCCAGAAAATGCAGAACTAATCTTTTTTTTTTAAGATTTTATTTATTTGACAGACAGAGATCATAAGTAGGCAGAGAAGCAGGCAGAGAGAAGGGGGAAGCAGGCTCCCTGCTGAGCAGAGAGACCGATGCAGGGCTTGATCCCAGAACCCTGAGATCATAACCTGAGCCCAAGGCAGAGACCTAACCCACTGAGCCACCCACATGCCCCAAATGCTGAACTAATCTATGATTGAAAAAAGCAAGTTCCCTCCTGAAGAGTGGGGCAGAGACTGAGTTGAAGAGGACACAAGAGAATTTTCTGGGCTCAAGGTAATGTTCATTATCTTGATAGTGGTTTGGATTATACAGGGATGTGCATTTGTCAAAATTCTGCCAATATGCACTTAAGATCTGTGCCTTTCATTGTATGCAATTTTTAAAACCAACACAATAAGCTGTAAATGAAGATTGAACTCTGAAGATATGCATGATGATGCATGTGGGGGAAACAAACAAAAATCTGCAATTTACTCTGAAATGTAACCCAAAAAATACAATGGCTTAGTGCATAGACAGAGCAATGGATAGATGAATAAGTATGTGGTAAGCAACAGAATAAAAGGGTAGTGGTAGAATCTAGGTGGTAGGTATACAGATCTTCACTCAAATCATTTCAAAATTGTGAATGTTCACAGTAAAATATCAGAAAAAGTGAAATTAAGGAAAATTTAGAATTAAACTATGCTATCAAAAACTATAGGAAAAGTGAAATTTATGGTCATAGTTTCAGATGATGATGTCATCAAAGAACTGCTTTACTGGAAAAAGTACTTGAGAAACTGGAGAACAGCTGTACAGAGGAAGTAACTTAATATAGCAGGTTAGGTTCAAGGTCATACCTGTGTTGACATTTGAGGTTACATATGAGGTGCCACTCTTTAAATGGTTCTAGGTGTGTCCATGAAACTAAAAAGCTGGTGGAATAAAGGAAAAGATCATTAATAAAAAAGTTCAAAGAATGAAGAAGACAGATATTGAAGGCTGGCAACTGAATTTTCCAAGAATGATAATATGCACTGAAGTCACAAGGAGGAAAATGTGATGTGGTAAGGGATTATGGAGGAAGGTTTTTTCAAAAAGGAAAGAGTTCTGGTCTAGAAGAAGTAAGAGAGCAAGGAGGATGCCTACTCTAGCATCTGCTTTTGAGACATAAGGAGTATAAAGGAAGAAAAAAGTATATAGAGCCTTTTCAAGAGAGGTGAACCCACAGAAGACCACGATGTTTCAGTTAAAATAAGAGAACATTATGCAAAGGGAGGAGGGAAGGACCATTTACAGATCAATAATCCAAGTCCCATAGGACACAGTGGAGGCTCTGGAGTCCAGGAATAAGGGGTTGGCGATGTACGGGGCAGTACACAGAAGACAAAATGGGGTGATGATGAATGTTCAGGAAGATTTTATCTTCTAGAGGTGACTGAGGTAAACAGGAATGTGTGGCGTGATGAGACTAATCGTATCTTTAGGAGAAAGAGAGTGATCAGATCTAGAGCTATGGACTGAAGGTGCCTCAGGGAAAAAACTCAAACCTCATTTCTCTCTCAGGCAGTGTCTTGGGGTATAGCTGGAATAAAACTGAAGGAAGGAAAGGAAAGCATTAATTAAAAAATTTTTTTGAAAATAAAACAAATTTCAAAGATGTAAACATAAAATAGAAAAGCACACATTCTTGGAAAGACTAATTTAAAATAAACTTTTATAAAGTTTTCTCAAAAAAAAAAAGGGAAGAAAATTTCAAGTAACTCCAGTACTAATCATGAAACAGGGAACATAACTAGCATACAAAGATATTTTTGGTTTTTATTTTGGAAAATTTCAAATATGTACAGAAGTAGAAAAAAATAGAATAATGAATCTGAATGTACCCACCAACCAGCTTCAGTAATTACTAACTCATGGCTAATTTTGTTTCATCTCCTTCCTCCATCCATTCCCCCCAGCCTGGATGATTCTGAAGCAAATCTCAGACACTAAATTATTTCATCTGCAAATATTCAGTATGTATCACTAAAAGGGAGCAACTATTTTTAAAGACAGCCACTACATCATACATCATACATCATCATAAACAGTATTCATATTTCAGTTTTCATACTTCCCAGTCATCTTATAATTTTTTAGCTTATTTGTTTGATTCCAAATAAAATATATACATTGCTATTAATTGAAATGTCTTTCTGTGTCTTTTAATACATAGTTTCCCTTCTCTCTTTATCTCCCCCTTTTTCCCTATAACTCTATGTTGAAATGGTTTCTTTTGTCCACACTCTGGATTTTGTTGATTACATCCTGCAGCATCATTTACTATGTTCTTTCGTAGTCTCCATTGGCTAAAAATTGGCAGTCAGATCCACAGTTTCATAAGATTCTGGTTCCATTATTTGATAAGACAACTTAGTTCATAGGTGACATCATGTACTTCCATCAAGTCCTGATTTTCTGTTTTTGTGATATAACAGCCATTGATGATCATTGCCTACATCAGTTAATTCATTAAGGATAGAAAATGGTGTTATGCTAGCATCAAAAAAATTGTGAGAGAAAATTCTGAGCATTCTCATGACAAATCAACAACTCTAAATAAAACAGACGGGTGCCTGGGTGGCTCAGTGGGTTAAGCCTCTGCCTTCGGCTCAGGTCATGATCTCAGGGTCCTGGGATTGAGCCCCGCATCAGGCTCTCTGCTTGGCAGGGAGCCTGCTTCCTCCTCTCTCTGCCTGCCTCTCTGTCTACCTGAGATCTGTCTGTCAAATAAATAAAACTTTAAAAAACAAAAACCAAAAAAAAAACCTAATAAAAAAAATAAAATAAAACAGATGGTATTCTGGAACATATATTATGGAAATTGTGTCTTGAATCAGTAAGATATTTCAATAAACTAATCAAGCTCCTCATTAGTATAGTGGTTAGTATCCCCGCCTGTCAATAAACTAATCACAAGAAATTAAAAAGGTAATTAATGAAATACCCATATTTTAAGGACACATTTTCCCAAACCTTCAAGGAATAGGTAATTCCTTTATTATAGACAGTTCCAGAGTACAGAAAAAAAATTTAAAATTTCATAGTTCATTTCATGAAGCAATAATCATTTTGATACAAAACACAATAAGAGAGTAATAAAAAGAAAATTATAAACCAGTTTCACTGTGAGGATAAAAAAGTCATTAGCAAAATGAATCCAGCAATATATTAAAATAACTTAAAATAATAACAAATTGGGATGGATCCAGAAATGCAGAGGTGGATGAACATCAGAAAATTATTTATATTAAAAGAAAAAACAGATGGATGTTCTGTCTCACTTCAATTATTTAACATTGTTCTGGATATTTTAGTTAGTGCAAATAAAATGTGAAGTTGATTAATATTTGAAGATGATATGGTATAACTGTATACTAGAAAAAATGTTTTAAAAAGCATTATTTCAACTGAGCAACTGTCACCCAATAAAGAAAATGCAAATAAGTAGGCTGGAATAAACTTAATATACAAAAATCAATGCGTTTCACATTTGCAAATAATAACCATGTACAATAATGGGATAAATACTGTAAAATCAATAGCAATAAAAACAAAATAAGAATAAACATAAATTCACAAGTTAGTGTTAAATGCTGTTTAGGGATGTAAAAAGATGAATGAATAAAAACATATCATGTTCTGAGATAGGGGGACTAAACATCATAGATATGTCATTTCTCCTTAAATTAATCTACAACTGTAGGGCAATCTTAACTCCAAAATTTATATGGAACAACAGAAAAGCAAGAGGAGCCAGGAAAAAAATCTGAGAAAAAAATCAGAGTATTAAAAAGTCCTGGCCCTAAGAGGCTTTAAAATAATATAAAGCCACTAATTGAATTTAAGTCAAAAATAAAAAATGAACAATATAAATCCACAATAAATAAACAGATGGTAGCAGCACATGAAGAGGTAATCAATACATTAGAAAAGAAAATACCAAAATGGAACCAAATGCATACAAAAATTTGGTATATGTTAAGGAGCATCTTAAGTCAGTAAGAGAAAATGGTTTAATGCAATGACAACTAGATAACCATTTGGAACACTGGATCCATCTTATCCCTAAATAAATTCCAAAAAAAAAAAGATGAAGGATTTATGAAACATCAAAGTGTTAGAAGAAACCATTTGCAAATCCTTTCAGAACCTCAAACAGTGACACATCTAAAAAGGAAAGCTTGATAAAAGACAAACTAAGCAAGATGTTTACAACTAATATTATAATGTTTCAAATATGTGAAATAGGGGGAAAGCCCAGCCATAGCACAAGAGTTCCTCTTCTGGAAAACCTTTGTCAAAACAATGTGCTAATTATCTTTGCCACATTGATAGATGAAAAATAATATTTCCACATAATTTAATTCATGCTATGCCTTTTTAATTTAAACTCTCTGTATTACTTTAAGAAAAAAAAAAAGACTACTTTCCATATTTTCTATTGCAGGTGGACACAAAGCTTTGATTACATTGGAAGTACCCCTAAAACTGAGGTCAAACTGAGCTGGAGTCCAAACTGCTCTGCCCCTTCTCAATGTATGTCTCCATGATAAATTACTTAATGTTACCAACTGTGAGCTTCTCCGTCTGTGCAAAAGTGCTAGTAGTATTTACTTCACAGGATTCTTGTTAGAAAATGAGACAACACTGTGACCTTCTGAGCGTGCAGTAGGGATTTGACAGGTAGACCCTTGTTTACTCTCACCTTTCCTTGCCCTCACACTTAGGGTAGCTGCATTTCTTCAAAGGGCAAGCTGATCTGGACAGGAAGCACTTTACAAACACCATAGACTCCCACAGTGTTCTAAAGGAGAAAGGAACAGAGAAAATAACTTTAAAAACCCATTCATTTTACAAACGGTAAAACTGAGGCCCTTAGGGATGTTTCCAGAGGAACCCCACAAAGATGTAGGTGAATGATGACAATTTCCTCCCATGTCCCAGAAACTGTCAAAACCACAGTCACTGCAAAAACCTCAAACTCCAGGGATGCCTGGGTGGCTCAGTTGGTTAAGCGGCTGCCTTTGGCTCAGGTCATGATCCCAGCGTCCTGGGATCGAGTCCCACATCGGGCTCCTTGCTCGGCAGGGAGCCTGCTTCTCCCTCTGCCTCTGCCTGCCACTCTGCCTGTGCTCGCTTGCTCTCTCTCCCTCTATCTCTGACAAATAAATTAAAAAAAAAAAAAAAAAAAAAAAAAAAAACCTCAAACTCCAAACTTCAACAGGGCTTTTGGCTGGTTTTTCCATGTCCCATGAAATTCTGACAAGCCAGTCTCCTCCACAAACTATCCAAGGTAGGAATCCAGGAGTGAAAAAAACCAAGCACTTTTTTTTTTCTTTTTCTTTTTCTCTTTCTTTTTTCTTTTTTCTAGGCTGTGTCCTTTCCAAAACTGCATAAACAAGTTTGGAAGAGGTAAGGCTGAGAAGGCCTCTTGGACACAGCACAAGGGCTCCACCTTCAGCTCTCAGACTGAAGAGAACTTTTTCAAAACTGCTGCTTTCTGAGTCCCCAGAAAGCACATCTGAAATAAAATCTCTTTTCACAAAATTTAAACCACACAACCCTTCACTTTTAAATATTTTAGACCAGCATATTTACCCACTGTACATAGGCGAAATGAAAGGTGAGAGTCTCAAGGTGAGTTATACTGATATTAAACAGATAAGATAAAAAAAAATGTATTACATTTTCTTTAAATTCTTCAGGATGCACATCTTGGTGTCATATTCTTTACAGTTATAGCAGAGACTGATAAGCTCGTTCATTCTAATTCTCCCAGGGTTTCACTCCATTAGATTTATAGCAGTATAATAAAGGAAAAGGTTAATTCTTGCCCAGTAGGACTATTCACAAATTCCCAGCAATTTTTGAATATCCCACCAGATACATGCCAATTTTTTGGAGGGAAATTCATCTGGGCAAAAGGAGGTAAAATTCAATTCTGTGAAAGGGCATTAATTGGGCCTTCAAGATTGATGTCAACCTATGGATAAAACTCCAAAATCTAAGTTGAATTCTAAAGCAGTTTATATAATTATATCCAGAGTGGACTAAACTTTCCTCCATCACACATTTTATGGTGGCCTATAAAAGAAAAGTAACAATGTGCCCAATTCTTTGCAAATTGTGGATATAGGATGGGATTGTCATTTTTCTACATTAAAAGATATCAGGGGGCGCCTGGGTGGCTCAGTGGTTAAGGCCTCTGCCTTCGGCTCAGGTCATGATCCCAGTCCTGGGATCGAGCCCCACATCGGGCTCTCTGCTCAGTGAGGAGCCTGCTTCCCTCTCTCTGCCTGCCTCTCTGACTACCTGTGATCTCTGTCTTTCAAAGAGATAAATAAAAATCTTTAAAAAAAAAAATTATAAAAAAAAAAGATATCAGTAGATGTTGATGATAACCAAATATGTACACAGACCTGAACCTTTCAAAATCTGATTATAAGAGTAAATTTGTTGCTGATTTTCTCCTTGTTATTTTCTTCTTGGATCAACCAAATTCTCGGATTTCTGAGTCTCAGTGAAAGGAAGTCATAGACATTTGGTGTAATGGAACAGAGTTTAGGTAAGGAAAGCCAGGAAATAAAATGTATTTGTTATAACCTAGAGTATTTTTTATACCCACGTTATACCTACTACATGCCTTCTAATGATGCCTTGAATTCTTAACATTTTGCCTTTAGACTGTTTATAAGCCTGGAAGCAGAAGTTGCCACAAGGAAATATGAGTTTTGTGTGTCCCAAGGACCCTGAAATGTGATTATCCCACCACCACCCACCAGACCAAGGACTGAAACCAAGTCCAAACTTAGATGGTTTTGTTTGTTTTTTTTTTTTCAAAATCCAAAGTGTCCAAGTCCTTGCCCACTTAAAATTTGTTTTCTAAGAGTCAAGAGTTGAAATTTGCAGAGCAATTGCTGTGTTTAACTTCCTGATAAATATCCTTAAAATGTTTTCTAATCATTGTAATGATCCAAAGACTCAATTTTCTTATCATCCTCTCTTCTATTGTTGAGAAAAACCACACCTTAAAGAAATTAAATAAACCCAGAGTGATGCAGATGGACCAGAATTCCAAACTCTAACCTCAGCTCTCTATTACATATTATCCCCAACAGCCCTCACAATAGTCTTATATGTAGATGAGTATCCATTCAATAAATATCTTTCAAGAAATTTCTATTTGACAGACATTATGCCTGATGGAAATGAACAATGATAAGGGACTTGCCTAAGCTCTTGGAGCCATTCCCAAGTGCTAAAACTAGAACTCATGCTCTGCAATCAGACACATGCACATTCAAATCCCAACACCACTGCACACTAGCTGTGGATCCTAGCTCAAGTTATCCATCATTTCTATACCTCAGTTTTCTCTATCAGTGAATTGGGAATATTAATAGTTTGCCAAACTGCTATGAGTATTAGAATTACTATATAAAAAGAATCTAGTACCATGTATACATGCATGTAGTATTAGTTTTCATTCCAGGGAAACTAGGATCTTTTAGACTTTTTTTTTTCTACCATGAAAAATTGTCCCAGGTCATCCCAACATTTAGTAGCCTTGTTTTTTCTGCCTCCTACAAACATGAGAAACTTTCAGAAAAATGTACCAGGACCATAGTTTTTCTCAAGTATCCAATGGAAATATTATTGTAAGTAGAAAGACTACAATAAATACCCACGTTCCCTTGCTCTAGCCACTCTCCTCCTCTTCCTTTCTCTCTTTCTGTCTCTCTCAATCACACACATATACACACACACAGTGTCCCAATTGAAAGTAGAACCATTAATAAGATTTAAGTGTTTCACTCAATGAAAATAAGACAATAAATACAAACTCTATAGAAAGACACTTGATTAAAGTGTTCCTATCATTCTGATGATAGAACCATATCTCACAATGACAAATAATTATCCTTTGGCTAATTATTTCAATTGAAAAAATTGAAAGTTATAATGCCTTCTTTTAAAGCCCTTTCCTATAGGGCTTTATGTCAGATTTGGAAGGAAGCTACACCTACATTGGCCCTTTTACAAAATAATAAAAAAACCTAGGAGTTATCAGTATGATTTTCATTACTGAGACAATATCAAAGAAAGGCTATTCTCTTCCTGAAATCCCTCACCAAGACCATGCTTTAGCAGAAAACTTCTGGATTACCTCAAAAAGGCAATTCTTCCCCACATGTAGTTCACCCAGTTTTAGAGCCACAGAGATTGTCCAGCTACCATGGAACCTAGATACTACAGAATCTGCCCAGCTTTTGTTCCCTCTTCTCTGAGAATTAATTCCCACCAAATACTAGAGAGGACCTTTCAGTCATGTTTGTAATAAATGACTCTTCCTTAATAGAGAATGTATTCCTGAACCAAAGTTGGAAATCAGATTAGATTTGAGTCTCAATCATGCTGATTAACTTTGGAGTTAAAACTAGAAGCTAGAGAAGCCATCTTTGATCACATGCATATCAACTCAGAGGAAGTAGCTTATTGTACTGAAGAAAAAGAAAACAGAAAATTTAAGAAGGGGGGTGCCTGGGTGGCTCAGTGGGTTAAGCAGCTGCATTCACCTCAGGTCGTGATCTCAGAGTCCTGGGACCCAGCCCTGCATTGGTCTCCCTGCTTGGTGGGGAGCCTGCTTCTCCCTCTCCCTCTCCCTCTGCCTGCTGCTCTGCCTACTTGTGCTCTCTCTGTCTCTCTGTCAAATAAATAAATAAAATCTTAAAAGAAAAGAAAATTTAAGAAGGGAACACAGGTGGAATGAAAGAAGGATAGGAAAAGATAAAAAGAATACTTTCTTCAGATCCTGATTATTTTCTGGTTCCAGGTTCTTAGAGATTCATGAAAGCAAACTCCCCTTAGTTTCCATGCCTACTCAGGATTCTTTCTGGTCACTTCTTTCACCCTTTAGTTGCAGTTTGTTTCCAGCAACAAATAATCCCTCACTAAAATATTAGACCCATGCTCTTTCCCAATGCAGTTCTACAGAACAGAGAAAGACCAGAGGGCAAAGTTCCAGCCAATTGTCACTCACATAATTAGCAGAATTGAAGCAAAACTGAAGGTCCTTTGGTTTGTAATCTTCCTTCTACAACACTAATTTCAATTAATTCTCTAAAATGCTACAATGGAGGTATGAGAAACCCAAATACCATATTTCACAAAATCTAAGATCCATAATTTGTATGACATATCAAACATTACAAATTAAATATGACACATTGCTAAGATGCCAGTGATGGTAAGAGACGTTCATATTTCAGATATATTAAAATGTGAAATAAAACGCTCACTTGAGAAGCAGTGAAAATAATAATATATGGGATTGACTGAATTTGGAACAGGGTAAGTTGAAATATATTAATTTTGATCACTGTTTGGGAAGAACTTGGTGTAAGGTTTCAAGTAGGAAGATGAATATCATGATATTCCTGCTTTAAAACCTGCCCTACACATGTTGCTACCAGTGAAGAATCTTAGCCATGCTGAGAGTGCTTCAAAGATGTCTATAAAGGGCACTTTTAAATCCTCTCTTGATTTTCACATCCTCTATTTGAGTGATCTCGAAGTCTTAACACTGCTGGGGACTGAAATAGAGGAAAGTGGGGTAGGAAGAGAGAAAAAGTAGAAACCCTGTGTCTCACCTTCATGCATTATTCTTTAATCAATAATGTCTAGTAAGTCCCCACTCTGTGTCAGGCACCATTTCATTACTGGGCCTATATAGTCCAGAATAAGAGAAACAAAGTCTGTCATACAACAAATATTGTAGTGGAAGAACCAGATAATAAACAACAAAATAAAATTATACTGTCTTTAGGATAAATACTTAGTAGTGCAGTTGCTAGGTCATAGGCTAGTTCTATTTTTAACGTCTTAAGGAACTTCTGTACTGTTTTCCAGAGTGGCTGCACCAGCTTGCATTCCCACCAATAGTTTCATATATACAATGGAATATTACTCAGCCATCAGAAATGATTAGTACCCACCATTTGCATCGACATGGATAGTACTAGAGGGGATTATGCTAAGTGAAATAAGTGAAGCAGAGAAAGACAATTATCATACAGTTTCACTCATATGTAGAACATAAGAAATAGCGTGGAGGACCTCAGGGGAAGGGAAGGAAAACTGAATGGGAAGAAATTAGAGAGGCAGATAAACTGTGAGAGACCCTGGACTTCAGATGAACTTCAAGATAGACTTCAAACTGAGGATGGCCAGGGTGGGTAGAGGGATGAGGTAACCAGGTGATGGGTATTTAAGGAGGGCATGTGTTGTGATGAGCACTGGATGTTATATGCAACTAATGAATCATTGAACACTACATCAAAAACTAATGATGTACCATATCTTGGCTAACTGAACTTAATAAAAAAATCCTAAAGTGCGGGGCGCCTGGGTGGCTCAGTGGGTTAAAGCCTCTGCCTTCCACTCGGGTCATGATCCCAGGGTCCTGGGATCAAGCCCTGCATCAGGCTCTCTGCTCTGTGGGGAGCCTGCTTCCCTCTCTCTCTTTCTCTCTGCCTGCCTCTCTGCCTACTTGTGATCTCTTTCAAATAAATAAATAAATAAATAAATATCTTTTTTTAAAAATCTTAAAGTGTCATAGAAAAATGTAAAGTAGTAGAAGTACTCAAGAAGAATAAAGCAGATAGGGTGGCTGGGTTATGGACATTGGGGAGGGTATTTGCAATGAGAATTGTGTAAGCCTGATGAATCACAGACCTGTACCCTGGAAACAAATAATGCATTATATGTTAATAAAAAAAAGAAGAAGAATAAAACATAGTAAGGAGTCACTCCTTAAGAAATATACAGTTTAAAAAAAAGAAATATATTGTTTAGAAATGAGTTTCACATGCATGAAATAATTTTGCAAATCCTTTAAGACAGTAGATGAGTTTGGACACTCAGCATACTAGAATTCAGAGATATTCTCCCAAAGGCTCACTTTAGTTTTAAACTTTGATCTATGAACCTCATCATTCATTAACTCTGTAGAAGTCTGGATTCAAAGATGTACTTTATGAAAAACAGCTACTCTACTGACATGTCAACCCAACAAGAGGGAATCAGTTGCACTTAACCCTACTCCTGATTTCCATAAGGAAGTCAGGACCAGTCACCCTAGTCTTTCTTGCTCTGTAACTGAATCTTCAAATATGCCATAAGACAAGTTTTTGCATATGAATCTATGTGTTCACTATATCAAAGTCAATGTCCCTCTAACCTCCCTCATATCACATGGTGCTTTCCTTACTGAGAAATAACATGTCTTTCTAACTGGTTGTCCAGAAGTGTTCCTCATTACTGCTCAGAGCAGGACTGTGTAATTCCGAGGACAGCAACCTGAAGCTAAGTCATATCTCTGCCATTACACCACCTGCCCAGGGTAAGCAGATTATTTAATTCTCAGTTGTGGACAAAACAAAAAGCTAACCATCTCAAACAGCCTGAAATTCCTTTTCATGAATATTTTTAATTTTTGTATTTTAAAAATGTATATTAATGTTTACTAATTTCCTTAAGCCTCAAACAATAGAGAAAATGAATAGCATACTTGTTCCCCAAATAGCCCAATCTCCATAGAAAATTACTCTTAAAAGTTTCATGTGTATTCTTATATAGTGATTCTTTGTTTTCTTAAGACATATAAATGTAAATGGAATTTTCTATGTGTAATCTTCTACAACTCATTTGTTCACTCAAACATTAACTGTAATTATCTTTTTCTATGAATAAATATAAATGTCATGTTCTTTTTAGGAGCTACATTGAGTTTATTGCATGGAGGTACTATTAAATGTTAAACTATCACCAGATTGATAAGGATTTAAGTTCTTCCCAGTTTTCAGTTATACAAGGATGCTACAAAGAACATACATGTACTTCCCTGACATACATGTGAGTTTCTACAGAATAAACTCCTGAAATTTGAACTTCTAGGTCAAAGGAAATGCACATCTTAAATTTATCTCATAGCCATGCTGACTCTGAAAAAGAAGGTACTAATGTGGATACCACTGTTATAGTAGGAGACTGCCTATTGTCCCACAACTGCACCCAAAATGGTTATTATCAATCATTTTCACATTTAATTATCTGATCATTGACAATTATGTTTTTACAATGTTTACCAAAAAAATCAAGGTATTTCCCACAATAATTATTCCTTTACATTTTTTTAAGAAAACATAGTTACACTTGCAGATAGTATATAATTCTGGTAGAAGACTTAGAAAATAAACATTTAAGGAAAAAATAAAATATCAGGAAGCTTCTGATGCCAGCTAAGGTAGAGAAGCAGATGTAGATTCTCTCTCCCAGTGATTACACCTAAAAATTCTGAAAAAAAATGTAAACGCATGACTTGAAGAACCTGAAAAGTAAAAAATAAGAAACATATATTTTTAAAAACTATATCTGTATCTATGTATCTATAGATAGATACAGATACAGACAGAGACAGAGACAGCAGGTGGATTGGAGACTATGATCAGAATTTGAATAATGGGGGACGCCTGGGTGGCTCAGTTGGTTAAGCGGCTGCCTTCAGCTCAGGTCATGATCCCAGCGTCCTAGGATCGAGTCCTACATCATGCTCCTTGCTCAGCAGGGAGCCTGCTTCTCCCTCTGCTTCTGTCTGCCACTCTGTCTGCCTGTGCTCTCTCTCTGACAAATAAATAAATAAAATCTTAAAAAAAAAAAAAAGAATTTGAATAATGGCCTGTAAAGTGGGAGGCTCCAGTCATGAAGAACTTCATAACAGCAGAGAAAGCTAAAAGTCTGAGAGAAATAAATCTCTGTGACCAGATGTCCTGGAAAAAGAGACCCCCAGAGATTCACAGAATATGGAAGAAATCCCGGAAAGGAAAGGGCTGGAGAAGGGGATACCTCCAATTCTGTGCATGAAGTGGCATAAGTCCTGAGCCTGTCTCTAAACCACGCACACACAGAACAGACCCAAGGAAAATAACAAAAGCTTCAAGAAGTGAACTACCATATAAACCACTGCCCAGATTCAAAACTAACTCCCAAGAGGCTCATGCACCAGCTGAACCAAAAAGAATAGAAAAAGTTTGAAAACTACCGGCATTGCAAACACCACCTTCAGAAAGAAAATCAGAACTTGTGGTCCAATTGTAACAAGGCTGATTTCCTAATTAAACAAAAAAATAACATTCTGAAGAAGATTTAACTGGACCCAGACTCTATCAACATAATATTCAAAACATCCAGGACACAATCCAAATTTTTCGACATACAAAGAACTGAAATTATCTGACCAATACCCAGGAGAATGAACAACAGATAACAAGCCTGAGATACCCAGATGTTGGAATTATCAAAGACTTTAAAGTAGCTATTACAACAATGCTCCATGGGGTAAAGGTGAACATTATTGAAATTAATGGAAAGATAAAAATTCTCAGAAGCAAAATTAGAACTATTAAAAAAAAAGAATTCAAGGGTGCCGGGGTGGCTCAGTGGGTTAAGCCTCTGCCTTCAGCCCAGGTCATGATCCCAGGGTCCTGGGATCAAGCGCCACATCCGCTCTCTGCTCAGCAGGGAACCTGCTTCCCCCTCTCCCTCTGCCTGCCTCTCTGCCTACGTGTGATCTCTCTCTCTGTCAAATAAACAAAGTTTTTTTAAAAATCAAACGGAAATTCTAGAACTGAGAAATACAATCTTTTTTTTTAAGATTGTATTTATTTTTTTTTAAGATTGTATTTATTTATTTGAGAGAGAGACAGTGAGAGAAAGCATGAACAAGGAGAAGGTGAGAGGGAGAAGCAGACTCCCCGTGGAGTTGGGAGCCTGATGCGGGACTCCATCCCAGGACTCCGGGATCATGACCTGAGCTGAAGGCAGTCGCTTAACTGAATGAGCCACCCAGGTGCCTGATACAATATCTTAAATTAGAAAACATCATTGGGGAGGCACCTGATGGTTCAGCTTGTTAAGTGCCCAACTCCTGATTGCAGCTCAGGTCATGATCTGAGAGTCTTGAGACTGAGCCCTGAGTTGGGGTCCATGCTTAGGGTCTGCTTGAGATTCTCTCCTCTCTTCCCTCTCTCGCTGTCCCTCCCCCCACTCACTCATTCTCTCTTTCTAAAATTAAAAAAAAAATTTTTTTTTTTAAAGAGCCATTGCATGGGCTCAATAACAGAATGGAGATGAGGGAAGAGCCGGAGAAATTAAAGATAGAGCAATAAAAGCATGGAATTTACACAGAAAGAAAAAGATTGAAAAAATAAACAGAGCCTCCAAGCTGTAGACAATATCAAGAGATCTAGCATATTAGGTGCACCTCAGTGGCTCAGTTGTTAAGCATCTGCCTTCAGCTCAGTTCATAATCCCGGGGTCCTAAGATCGAGCCCCACGTCAGGCTCTCTGCTCAGCTGGAAGCCTGCTTCTCCCTCTCCCACTCCCCCCGCTTGTGTATCCTCTCTCGATATTGTCTCTCTCTGTCAAATAAATACATAAAATCTTTAAAAAAAAAAAAAAAAGGTCTAGCATAATATTGGAGTCCCAGAAAGACAAGAAAAAGAAATTGGTGCAGAAAAATATCACCAATCACCAAGAACCCTGTCATCCAGAGATAATCAGTCTTAATATTTGACGCAGTCTCTTCATTTTTTTTTTTATTTTTTTAAGATTTTACTTCTTTCTTTGATAAAGAGAGAAAGAGCAAGCATACAAGCAGGGGGAGCAGCAGAGGGAGAGAGAGAAGCAGGCTCTCCACTGAGCAAGGAGCCTGATGTGGGGCTCAATCCTAGGACCCTGAGATCATGACCCAAGCCAAAGGCAGATGCTTAACCAACTGAGCCACCCAGGTGCCCCTGATGTAGTCTCTTCTAAGCTTTTTTCTATACATATAAAGACACACACACACATGTACACACATACACACAAATGCACACACACACACAGGATACTAGAATGCCTGCTGCTAGTCAAATGTTTTTTCCTTTAATAATGCTTTATGAATAATGCTTTATGTTTGTATATTTTAATAAATGCACATCTGCATAATAATTTTAATGGCTGATTAATAGTTCATTGAGTAATGTAGCCACAATTTTGTTACTCAGTAATCTACCACTTCTTACTTAGTCTTTTCTCTCTTTTTTAACTATTATAAAGACTCTGCACTTATTCTTATTGCCACATTGTTGTCACATCACTAATAACTAATCTTTGGGAAGATAAAGTGGTGGGAGAAGAATATTAAAACCTATCATTAATATGAGCTTTTCTTATTCCTTACCTGGGACAGTAATACTCAACTATTTTGGTCACTCCTTCCTTTGTTACCTCACTTTATCTTGAATATACTACCAGTCTAGCACATATTAAAAAATTATAGGATTATATTCTTTTAATTTTGTTCTTGTATACATTGAACCCTTGAAGGGCAGGAAATAAATCTAACTTATTTTTATATTCCCACAATTAACCCAAAAGATGCTAGTTACAGGTATGCTGGGGGTTTTTCTTAACATATTTTGGTCTCCTTCCTCACTGTGAATGCAGAAGATATTCTACTTAAAAATAAAGTGAATTAAAACAATGTATGGTTGCCAGGTGAAATACAGAACACCAGCTAAATTTGGATTTCAGAAAAAAACATCTCTTAGGAATAAGTTTGTCCCAAATACTGCATGTTTATCTAAAATTCAAATTTAATTGAACATCTCCTATTTTTATTTGCTAAATCTGGCAATCCCAAAATGAATGCAATTGAAATAACTCAAGATTTCCTAGAATATCACTCAAACCAGAGCAAGTTTCTCCCTGATCTAGGAAGTAAGAGTCTCCAAAACCTCTACAGATGGAATGTGAAACTTTTCAGCTAACAACTCTCTAGAGAAGTTTAAACTGGGGCTAGATAAGTCACCCTATCAGGAATGGTATATAACAGATTCTATATTGCTTAACAGTTTGGACAAGGTCACTTCTAAGTCTTCACATTTTTGCACATTATCGCTGCATCCCTGTGCTTTGATTTCTGGAGTCCTTACTACTAGTGGAATTAGAGCATCTTGAGACTTACTGTTTTATTGATTCATCACCCCCAGTCGATCCTTGTGGCTTTGAATCATACATCTATCTCTCCATGAGAAGGTTCCCCACCTTGTTCTGGAATGCCACCTTACTGGGTCCTCCCAGGGAAAATCCTCCGGGAGAAAGGCCCATGTAGAGATCAGAGCAGCTGCATCAATGCACAGCCAGATTCCATACCAGAAGCTATTTTGTAAGCACAGATTTATTCCCCCTCAAATAATTCTCGCTCAGTTACCTTCCCCAAGTCCCCAACTGTTGCCAAGGTTAATGCAAGCCCTGACTCTGTCTGTTGATTCTTATTAATTAAGCCAATCAATGATTTTGTATCATACAGTGTCTGTTTTTAATATAACCTATTTGGCAGGCTCTATTAATTTAGGAGAAATATGCACTGGCATTCTGGCACATACTTTTCCTAATTATTTTACAGCCCTCGTTCAGCAGTGAAATTAGTCTGTGGTTATCACAGTTAATGGAAGCCCATAGCTCTTAGCTAAGTGATCTTCAACAGTCACCTGATCTTTTCTTGCTCTCAGCTGCATAAACATGATTGCACTATCTATGCAGTCCCTGTTGAATGCATAATTTGAGCGTGGGTGTGAATGTTTTAGCAAAATCTCCTGCTTCTGTATGTTTCTTTAAGTGGATGGATAACAAGATTGGGAAGACAAGGCTGTGAAGGGAAATGTTGCACAATAATAGGAGCCAGGTAAGAAGATATAGCTTCTGAGGATACAAAGAAAACCTGAAACATGATCTTTCCAATTATGTGTTGAAAGTCAGGAGATAGATTCTCCATAAAAAGCAAAAAGGGACATAAAAATTCTCCGTGTCTTTGCTCATGGTGCTCTTGAGCCTTATAGTGTCTCTCCTACACTTTCCATCTTTCTCTTAAAAACTTTGTGGAGTTCTTAGTCAAAACTATTAACCCTTCCTCTATGTTCCCATTCACCATACTCATTCATTCATTCATTCATTGTCTACTAGACATCTGTGAAAGGCACTGGGGATAAACCTGAGCAATACAGAAATATTCCCTTCCTTCATGATACTTCAAGCTAGTTCATGAAACAGTAAATTAAACAAATAAACTAAAATCAATAACCATGACTGTTAAAATCTAGGAATGGTAGAGGGTGCAGGGGAAGCTGGGTGCTATGATAGAAAATCACCAGGAATAGCCAACTTTTCAAAAAGTTTTGAGGGAAGACCTCTCTGAGGAGACAACATGAAATGAGATCTGGAGGACCACAAGGAACCGGCCTTTCTAAGAACTAAGACAGAACGATCCAGCAAAAGAACAGCAAGTGCAAAGGTCCTGGGGCAGGAATAAGCTTGGTATATTCCAGAAACCAAAAGTAAGCTAGATAGTCTGCAGATGAGGAGAGGGACTGACAATATGACCCTCTATTAAGCTCTCTGCTATTGGAATCTAGGTTATAAATGAATAATATGTCTCCTTCCCCTTATATTTCCCTATATACTTGAATATATGTCTCCTTCCCCTTTGCCCAGTGGATAGTAAACAACTTAAGGACAGAAATGATATAGTATTCATTTTTCATTACTCACAGTGTCAAGTATAATGCTTTGTGTAAACTAGGTCCCCCAAAAAATGCTAATTGAATCTACTTTATTTATTTATATGTACTATGAATTCCAAACTTATTTGTGAAAAGAGAAAGCAGCTTGGTCTCTGGAAAACTATATGAAATATAGTTTTATGTATAAATTATATGTGATATATAATTAATAAAACAATTATATATCATATATAACATATATAATTTTTATATATAAATTATATAAAATATAAATAATAGTTCATATTTATTCAATAGTTATTTACCAGGCACTGTTCTAAACTGCTTATACATATTCATTTCTTTAAGCCTTACAAAAACCCTATGGGTAGATACTATGTTTATTTTCATTTTAAAGATAAGAAACTGTGGAACAGGCCATTAAACTAGAATTGAGAGCATAAAAAGTGTTCAAGTCAGAATATGAATCTAGGCAGAAAAGCTCCACATACATGTCTTTAATCATGATGTTAATGATCCTAGCAGTCTAAATACGTCTTGGGAAATTTATTAGGCCATTGAGATACATTAGTACTTAATATTCTATGATTTAAGTTGGATGTATGACATGACATGACAGGAATATACTTACCCTGAATATGTATTATTTGGAGTATATGAAATATACCTTTAATAAATTTCCATCTCTGCTTCCTTGGCTTTAAGAAAGGATTATCTAGTCATCCTTCAACTGATTTGAGGGTTGCTATAGAAACTGCTTTTCCTTAAGTTTGTGAGGTAGCTCTCATAAGACACTCAGCTATAGAAATAGTAGAACACCATAGTCCTACTAACAATGCCAGCACCAAGGGGATATCTTCAGTGTTTCCCAATATTCTCCATTTTCTTTCCCTCTTCCCCCAAGCCAATTGAAGTACAGGAACCTACATAAAATTAGTATGCTGGCCACACAAACCTAGTTTTAAGGCAAATCCTTAATTCCATCCTCCCCTGCAACCTGCTTGCTTCTCCTAAGATGCACTTAAATAAAGCTCTGGTACCTTCACTACCCAGCAATGATATGGAAGAGTTATTTCTTAGAAGAAATCTGTTCCTTGGCTATTGCCTTTTCTTAGACTTTTTCCTAGGGCATAGGGTAAGGCTAATATAAAATGCATTAATGATGATCAGAAAAAGCAGGAATGTCAAGTTTTCTGGAGACAAATGGAGGAAAGTGCTAAAGTTTTGGTAAAGCAATTTTTTCATCCTAGAAATCCATGTCTTACTCATCCTTTTATTCATTACAGGTCCTGGAACCCACTGAGTGCTCAATAAATGTTGAATAAATATATGATGCCTCTGGTCCTTTGGGATATAAATGCATGAAGGAAAGGTGACAGGAAATATATGGAAAAGTCATAAGGCTTCCCTGATGACTCCAGACACAGCAATCCCTAACTCCTTTTGCTTGTATTACCAGAGCAACCCAATCAACATCCAAGACTATCTCTTGCAGTTGTTTTGAAATTGTTTTGTTTTGTGATGGAGCATGTTAACAATGCACTGCTGTATTCATCTACCTTTATTTATGTTGATATGCTGTCTCTCCAAGTGGATGTTGAGACTTGTGGAACCACTTCCCTTCTCACAGCTTTTTTTTTATTTTATTTTATTTCTTTTCAGTGTTCCAAAATTTATTGTTTATGCACCATACCCAGTGCTCCATGCAATACGTCTCACAGCTCTTTTAAGATATCCTTTTTGTTAACACAGTGCTGGCCATATTACAGAGACTCAATAATATTTGTTTAGTAGCTGATGAATGCAGAGAAGGGAGAGCTTCCTCAGTGGTCTTGTTCTTGAAAGGAATATAATTTTGTCACTTGAGCTGTCACTCTCACTCAAGAAAACTTGGAAGGAAGGGAGGGAGGGAGGGACAGAGGGAAGGAAAAAGCGACAGAGGGAAGGAGGGAAGAGGAAGGATCTATTTACCTGAAGTCACCAAAGGGTAGTTAGTGTGAGAGCTTGGATCATAATATGTCTCTGAATTATCAATCTTTTGTACTTTTTGCTAACTTTACATGATCAGCTTTTGAGTCAATCTCTGTAGAGCTATGAATTTATTTTGGAAGCTTCCTGCAAGTTCAAATTAAGTTAAAGACTGGAACTTTACTTTTCATGCAAAGGGAAATTAAATATCAAATTTAGGATGATAATCTTTGACAAACGAAGGCTGCCTTTGGCTAAAAGTACAAAATGAGTGATGATGATAATGAAGATGATGACAACAGTAAGGCCATAATGCCTAACTATAAACTCCCTCTATAGAGAAAAAAGTTGATGAAGAAGAGTTGACCTGAAAGATTCACACACAGGCTTTGCAAACTATTTTTCAAATTTATGAAAAAATGATATTCTAAGTTTTTTCATCCCCCAAAAATGTGTTGAAGAGCTATAGGGAAATTAAAATATCATCCAATTTCCATTTTTAATTGAAGAAAATTAACCAAGACATAAAACTCTCCTTGCACAGAAAGAACAATGCAAACAAAAAAATTTTTTAATTATTTTATGATTTCTAGTTTAGGATGGTATTTGCTGTTATTGTTTGGTTGTTTCCCATTATAAAGCATCATCCTAGAATGTCTCTGGGAGCAAATAAAATAAGACTCTACCTTATACTATCAGTTTGACAGTCACAGAAGAGAAAGAGAAATGTAACTGGTAATTTAGGAAGCTTCACTACACCCAAATCAGTGTGAGTCTAGGAACAATACAGGGTAGGAAAGCCTGTGACAGCAGGCAGCAGAGCAGGTAAGATGGCAGTAGAGTAGGGGACCTCGCTTCATCTGATACCTTGAATTTAGCTGGATATCTATCAAACCATTCTGAACATCCATGAATTCAGCGTGAGATATAAGAAAATATATCTGAAGGTACCTGAGTGGCTCAGTGGGTTAAGCCTCTGCCTTCAGCTCAGATCATGATCTCAGGGTCCTAGGATGGAGCCTTGTATCAGGCTCTCTGCTCAGCAAGGAGCCTGCTTCCCTCTCTCTCTCTGCCTGCCTCTCTGCCTACTTATGATCTCTCTCCCTATCAAATACATAAATGAAACCTTTAAAAAAAAAAAAAAAGAAAATATATCTGGAACTCTACAAGTAGAAAAGCAATGTCTTTTTGCAAGGTAGAAAGTGTGAAGAAATGAATCTGTGGGGAGATCCTGGAAGATAAATGGAGGGGGCAGGGAGAGTCCATAAGCTAGCTACTGGAAAGTGATATAAACCCAGAGTGCAAAATCAGAACCCTTAGAAATCTGCTTCAGTAAGAGACATCCTTTCTGAAAGGGGCTCAGGGGATGAAAAAGGCAGAATCTAGGTGGGTCATTGTGGTCTCAGTATCCCAAGAATCAGAGAATGAATGGGGGTGCCTGAACTGGTAAAGTGCCCAAGCAGTGGAGCAGGGAAACTAGTTACAGTCAGCAAGCCCAGGAGAGGACTCTCAGCTCAGGTGGCCATAAACCTCGAGCTGGACAGGTCAGGTTACTGCTTTCTGCCTGAGCACACTGAAAAGGACTGGGATGTATGGGCTATTTACCATCACCCAGAAGGGGTAAAATGGCTGCAACCACAACCAGACAACAGTTCTCATGACAGAGGCCCCAGAAAGGACAGTAGTGTGACACCCAGCCATCCTCCAGGAACAGCAGAGTAGGTATGTGCATGAGTCTGCAACCACTCTCAGTCCCAATGTACACGAAGGCAGTGATATTTGCAGCTTTCTGGGACACCCCCCCCCCAGGGAGGACTGCACTGGGAACCCACTCCAAGAGTCTGTGGAGTTTGGCACACACAAAAGTGAAGACTGTTTGTCCCAGAGTATTTATTGAAGAGGGGGGACTGCAATCTTTTGGCTCTGTGCCGGAGATTGGGGAATTGCTATTTTTATTCAGATCCTCTTAAAAGGCACAGAAAGTTTCCAGGGAAAGAGAGCCACACAGAGGACCAGCTTACACTGAGCCCAGGTCCCTTTCAAGGCATGGTACAACTCTGCCTAGGCAAAAACACCTGAGAAACAGAGTAGGCCCCTCCCTCAGAAGACCAACTGGAAGAACAGGTGGACAAGAAGTTTATGGATCCTGCAAGACTGTAAAACTCTAGCACCAGAGGAAAATAGTATGTTGAGCTCCAGGTTTTTGTTCACAATTTGTTTATCTTTCAGTTTAAAATTTCCAATTATTTTTTAACCTTTTTAACATTTCAACTAGCTTCTTATTTTACCAACTTATGTTTTTAAGTCAGTTTTTACTTTTACTTTTTACAGCTACACTTCATAGATATATGCTTCATTTTAGTCCTTTTATCACTCTATTCAATTATACATATACATACATACATATATAGGTGTGTGCATATATATATATATTTTTTTTTTCTTTGTAATTTGGGGATATAGTGTCTTCTAACACACAGACCAAAATTCACTCAGGAACAAGTGCATCACCCTGCTTTGTCCACCCTGTGAAATTATAATCTCTCATCTCCCTACCTTTTTTTGTTTTGGTTTGGTTTGTTTTGCTTTTCTGTTGTGGTTTCCAAACACTTCAGATTTGTCTAGGATGCATTTTGCTTGGATCATGGTTGATATTTTGGACCCTGCTCACTCACTCACCCATTCTTCTCCAGGCAAAATGACTAGAAGGAGGAATTCACAACAAAAGAAAAAACAAGATGCAATGTTCTCTGCCACAGAGCTAATTGATATGGATATAAGTAAGGTGTCAGAGAGGAATTCAGGATAGCAATTATAAAGTTAATAGCTGGGCCTGAAAAAAGCATAAATAAGAGTAGAGAATCTCTAAGCACAGAAATGAGATCTAGTCAGGCTGAAGTTAAAAATGATGTAACTGAGATGGACTCTAAATTGGATGCTTTAACAGCTACAGTGAATGAGGCAGAAGAAAGAATAAGTGATCTAGAAGACAAGCTGATAGAAAGGAAGGAAGTTGAGAAAAAGAGAGAAAGACAACTCAGAGCTCACAAGAAAAGGCTTTGAGAATTTAATGATGCCCTGAAAAGAAAAAAATGTAAGCATTATTGCTGTGCCTAAAGGGGCTTTGGGGGTATATTTGAGCACATCAAAACTGAAAACTTCACTAATCTGGGGAAGGAAACAAGCATTCATGTCCAAAAAGCAGAGAGGACCCCTCCCAAAAATCAATAAAAATAGGTCAACAACCTGGCTTAAAATAATGAGTCTTGCAAATTTTAAAGAAAAAGAGAATATCTGGAGGGCAGCTAAAGACAGAAGACTCCTTTCCTACAGAGAGAGGAATTTCAGACTAATATCAGATCTATCCACAGAAACCTGGCACGCCAGAAAGGGCTGGCATGATATATTCAGGATACTAAATGAGAAGAACATGCAACCAAGAATACTTTATTCAGCAAGGTTGTCATTCAGAATGGAAGGAGAAATAAAGATTTCAGGACAGAAACTGAAAGAATATGTGACCACCAGCCAGTCTGCAAGAAATATTAAAGGGGATCCTGTAAGCAAAGAGAGATCCCAAGAGTAACATAGACTAGAAAGAAACAATCTACAGAAACAGGAACAATATAATGACACTAAATTCGTATCTTTCAATAGTTACTCTGAATATAAATGAGCTAAATGTGCCAATCAAAAGACATGGGGTATCAGACTAGATAAAAAAGCAAAATCCATCCATTTGCAGTCTATAAGAGATTCATTTTAGACCTAAAAACACCTCCAGACTGAAAATGAGGAGGTAGAGAACAATTTATCATACTAAAGGACATCAAAAGAAAGCTGGAGTAGCAATCCTCATATCAGACAAACTAGATTTAAAACCAAAGTCTGTAACAAGAGATGTAAAGGGACACTATATCATACTTAAAGGGCCTATCCATCAAGAAGGTCTAACAATTGTAAATATTTATGCCCTATTGTGGAAGCAGACAATTATATGAACCAATTAATAGCCAAAGTGAAGAAACACATTGATAATAACACATTAATAGTAGGGGACTTCAACACCCCACTCAAACCAATGGACAGATCATCTAAGCAGAGGATCAACAACAACAAAACAAGGGTTTTGAATGACACACTGGGCCAGATGAACTGCACAGATATATACAGAACATTCCATCCTAAAACAACAGAATACTTATTCTTCTTGAGTGTACATGGAACTTCCTCCATAATATATCACATACTGGATCACAGATCAGGTCTCAACCAATACCAAAAAACTAAGATTATTACCTGCATATTTCTAGACCACAATGCTTTGAAACTTGAACTTAAGCACAAGAGGAAATTGGAAGGAACTCAAATACTCAGAAGTTAAAGAGCACCCTGCTAAAGAATGAATGGCTCAACCAGGAAATTAAAGAATTTTCAAAATGATGGAAACTAATGAGAAAGAAAATGCATGAGTTGAAAACCTCTGGGATACAGCAAAGGTGGTCCTAAGAGGGAAGTATATTGCAATATATGCCTCTCTCAAAAACTTAGAAAAATCCCAAATACACAAACTAACCTACAACTAAGGGAGCTAGAGAAAAAACAACAAATAAGCCTAAACCAGCAAGAGAGGAGAAATAATAAGGATTAGAGCATAAATCAATTAAATAGAAACCAGAACAGTAGAAGAAATCAAAGAAACTAGAAGCTGATTCTTTGAAAAAATTAATAAGATCAATAAACCTCTAGCCAGATTTATCCAAAACAAAAGAGAAAGGACCTAAATTAATAAAATCATGAATGAAAGGGGAGAGATCATGACCAACAAGGAAATACAGACAATTTTAGGAACATATTATGAACAACTATATGCCACCAAATCAGGCAATCTGGAAAAAAAAAAATGGATGCATTCCTGGAAACTTATAAACTACAAAAACTAAAACAAGAAGAAATAGAAAATCTGAACAAACCAATAACCAGCAAGGAAATTGAAGCAGTAATCAAATCCTCCCAAAAAAACAAAAGCCCAGATCCAGATGGCTTCCCAGGAGAATTCTACAAAACATTTAAAGAAGGAATAATACCTATTCTACTAAAGCTATTTCAAAAACCAGAAATGGAGGAAAAACATCCAAACTCGTTCTATGAGGCCAGCATTACCTTGATCCCAAAACCAGATAAGGACCCCATCAGAAAGGAGAATTACAGACCAATATCCCTGATGAACATGGATGCAAAAATTCTCACCAAAATACTAGCCAATAGAATCCACCAGTACATTACAAGAATTATTCACACGACCAAGTGGGATTTATTCCTGGGCTGCAAGATTGGTTCAACATCCACAAATCAATGTGCTAAACTACATTAATAAAGGAAATGACAAGAATCATATGATACTCTCAATAGAAGCAGAAAAAGCATTTGGCAAACAACAGCATCCTTTCTTGATTAAAACTCTTTAAAGTATAGGTATAAATGGAGCATACTTCACTATCATTAAACTCACATCTGAAAAGCCCACAGTGAATATTGTTCTCAATGGGGAAAAACTGAGAGTTTTTTTCCTTAAGGTCAGGAACACGACAGTTGTTCCACCTTACTACTGTTGTTCAACACAATACTACAAGTCTTAGCCTCAGCAATCAGACAACAAAAAGAAATAAAAGGGATTCAAATCATCAAACTCTCACTCTTCACAGATGACATGATACTTTATGTGGAAAACCCAAGACTCCACCCCAAAATTGTCTAGAATTCCTACAGCAATTCAACATGACAGGATACAAAATCAATGCACAGAAATCAGTTGCATTTCTATACACTAACAATGTGACAAAGAAAGAGAAATTAAGAAACTGATCCCATATACAATTGCACCAAAAACTGTAAGAAACCTAGGAATAAACCTAACCAAAGAGATATAGGATCTGTACTCTAAAAACTACAGGATACTTGTGAAAAAATTTGAGGAAGACACAAAAAAGTAGAAAAATATTCCATGCTCATGGATTGGAAGAATAAATATTGTTAAAATGTCTATGCCACCCAGAACAATCTATACATTCAATGAAATCCCTATTAAAATACCATTAACGTTTTTAACAAAGCTGGAACAAACAATCCTAAAATTTGTATAGAACCAGAAAAGACACCAACTAGCCAAAGGAATGTTGAAAAAGAAAACCAAAGCTGTAGGCATGACAATGCCTGATTTCAAGCTCTATTACAAAGCTGGGATCATCAAGACAGAATGATATTAGCACAAAAACAGACACATAGATCAATGGAACAGAATAGAGAACCCAGAAGTCGACCCTCAACTCTATGGTCAACTAATCTTCGACAAAGCAGGAAAGAATATCCAATGGAATAAAAACAATCTCTTCAATAAAGGGTGCTGGGAAAATTGGACAGCCACATGCAGAAGAATGAAATTGGATCATTCACCATACACAAAGATAAACTCAAAATGGATGAAAGACCTAAATGTGAGACAGGAATCTATCAAAATCCTATTAGAGAACACAGGCAGTAACAACTTTGACCACATCACAGCAACATTTTGCAAAACACATCTCTAAAGGCAAGGGAAATAAAACAAAAAATGAACTATTCGGACTTTGTCAAGATAAAAAGCTTCTGCATGGCAAAGGAAACAGTCAACAAAATGAAAAGGCAACCTACAGAATGGGAGAAGATATTTCCAAATGACATAACATATAAAGGGCTGGTATCCAAGATCTATAAAGAACTTATCAAACTCAACATACAAAAAACAAAAAATCCAATCAAGAAATGAACAGAAGACTTAAACAGACATTTCTTCAAAGAAGACATGCAAATGGCCAGCAGACATAAAAAAAATCTCCATATAACTTGACATCAGGGAAGTACAAATCAAAATGAAAAAGAGATGCCACCTTACAATAGTTAGTATGGCAATAATTAACAAGACAGAGAACAAATGTTGGTGAGGATGTGGAGAAAGGGGAACCCTCTTACACTGTTGGTGGGAATGCAAGCTGGTGTAGCCACTCTGGGAAACAAAAAGGAGGTTCCTCGAGAAGTTAAAAATAGAGCTACCCTATGACCTAGCTATGGCACTACTGGGTATTTAGTCCAAAGAAAAAGATGTAGTGAAAAGAAGGGGCACCTGAATCCCAACAATCATAGCAGCAATGTCCACAATAGCCAAACTGTGGAAGGAGGCAAGATGTCCTTCAACAGATGAATGTATAAAGAAGATGTGGTTCATATCTACAATGGAATAATAATCAGGCATCAGAAAAAATAACTACCTACCATTTATATTGACATGAAAGGAACTGGAGGGTATTATGCTAAGTAAAGTAATTCAATCAGAGAAAGACAATTATGTTTTCACTCACATATGGAGTATAAGAAATAGCACAGAAGATCATAGACAAAGGGAGGGAAAACTGAATGGGAAAAAAATCAGAGAGGGAGACAAACCATAAGACTCTGGACTCCAGGAAACAAACTGAGGGTTAAAGAAGGGAGGCCAGTGGGGGAGATGGGGTAAATGGGTGATGGGTGTTACAGAGGGCATATGATATGATGAGCACTGGGTGTTATATACAACTAATGGATCATTGAGCACTACATCAAAAAGTAATGATGGACTCTATGTTAGCTACTGGAATTTAAGTTTAAAAAAAAAAAAGAGCAGACAGCAATGTTCTGAATACTTCGTTGCAGAAAATAAACCCAAAGGCTACTCCCCAAAGTCAACCAATAGGTCTATGAGAAAAAAACAAATAAATGTCTATCTCATTGGAAAGCTATTAAAAAAAAGAAGAAGAAGAAGAAGAAGAAGAAGAAGGAAAACTTCCAGACTCTTTTTATGAAGTCAGCATTACCCTGATCCCCAAACCAGGCAAAGAACCCACCAAAAAGGAGAATTTCAGACCAGTATCACTGATGAATATGGATGCTAAGATTCTCAACAAGATCCTGTGAACATGATCCAACAGCACATTAAAAAGATTATCCACCATGACCAGGTGGGATTCATCCCTGCGTTACAAGGATGGTTCAACATTTGCAAATCAATCAATGTGATAGAACAAATCAATAAGAGAAGAGAGAAGAACCACATGGTCCTCTCAATTGATGCAGAAAAAGCATTTGACAAACCTGATTAAAACACTTCAAAGTATAGGGATAGAGGGAACATTCCTGAACTTCATAAAATCTATCTATGAAAGACCCACAGCAAATATCATCCTCAATGGGAAAAAGCTCAAAGCCTTCCCGTTGAGATCAGGAACACGACAAGGATGCCCACTCTCACCACTCTTGTTCAACATAGTATTAGAAGTCCTAGCAACAGCAATCAGACAACAAAGAGAAATAAAAGGTATCCAAATTGGCAATGAAGAAGATGATGTGATTTGCAGATGATGTGATTCTTTACATAGAAAACCCAAAGACTCCACCCCCAAACTACTAGAACTCATACAGCAATTCAGTAATGTGGCAGGATACAAAGTCAATGTACAGAAATCAGTGACTTTCTTATACACTAACAATTAAAATACAGAAAGGGAAATTAGATAATTGATTCTATTTACTATAGCACCAAGAACCATAAGATATCTGGGAATAAACCTAACCAAAGAGGTAAAGGATCTGTACTCAAGGAACTACAGAACACTCATGAAAGAAATCGAAGAAGACACAAAAAGATGAAGACCATTCCATGCTCTTGGATCAGAAGAATAAACATTGTTAAAATGTCTATACTGCCTAGAGCAATCTATACTTTTAATGCCATTCTGATCAAAATTCCAACGGTATTTTTCAAAGAGCTGGAGCAAATAATCCTAAAATTTGTATGCAATCAGAAGAGACCCCAAATTTCTAAGGAAATGTTGAAAAAGAAAAACAAAACTGGTGGCATCACATTACCTGATTTCAAGCTTTACTGCAAAGCTGTGATCACCAAGACAGCATGGTACTGGCATAAAAACAGACACACAGACCAGTGGAACAGAGGAGAGAGCCCAGATATGGACCCTCAACCTTATGGTCAAATAATCTTCAACAAAGCAGGAAAAAATATACAGTGGAAAAAAGTCTCTTCAATAAATGGTGTTAGGAAAATTGGACAGCTATATGTAGAAGAATGAAACTCGACCATTCTCTTACACCGTACACAAAAATAAACTCGAAATGGGATAAAAGACCTCAACGTGAGACAGGAATCCATCAGAATCCTAGAGGAGAACATAGGCAGTAACCTCTTCGATATCAGCCACAGCAACTTTTTTCAAGATATGTCTCCAAAGGCAAAGGAAACAAAAGTGAAAATGAACTTTTGAGACTTCATCAAGATCAAAAGCTTCTGCACAGCAAAGGAAACAGTCAACAAAACAAAGAGGCAACCCACAGAAAGGGAGAAGATATTCGCAAATGATAATACAGACAAAAGGTTGATAGCCAAGATCTATAAAGAACTCTTGGAACTCAACACACACAAAACAGATAATCATGTCAAAAAATGGGCAGAAGACATTAACAGACACTTCTCCAATGAAGACATACAAATGGCTATCAGACATGAAAAAATGTTCATCATCACTAGCCATCAGGGAAATTCAAATTAAAACCACATTGAGATACCACCTTACACCAGTTAGGATGGCCAAAATTAGCAAGACAGGAAACAATGTGTGTTGGAGAGGATGTGGAGAAAGGGGAACCCTCTTACACTGTTGGTGGGAATGCAAGTTGGTGCAGCCACTCTGGAGAACAGTGTGGAGGTTCCTCAAGAAGTTAAAAATAGAGCTTCCCTATGACCCTGCAATTGCACTACTGAGTATTTACCCCAAGATACAGATGTAGTGAAAAGAAGGGACATCGGTACCCCAATGTTTATAGCAGCAATGGCCACGGTCGCCAAACTGTGGAAAGAACCAAGATGCCCTTCAACGGATGAATGGATAAGGAAGATGTGGTCCATATACACTATGGAGTATTATGCCTCCATCAGAAAGGATGAATACCCAACTTTTGTATCAACATGAATGGGACTGGAAGAGATTATGCTGAGTGAAATAAGTCAAGCAGAGAAAGTCAATTATCATATGGTTTCACTTATTTGTGGAGCATAACAAATAACATGGAGGACATGGGGAGATGGAGAGGAGAAGGGAGTTGAGGGAAATTGGAAGGGGAGGTGAACCATGAGAGACTATGGACTCTGAAAAACAATCTGAACGTTTTGAAGGGGCAGGGGGTGGGAGGTTGGAGGAGCCAGGTGGTGGGTATTACGGAGGGCACGTATTGCATGGAGCACTGGGTATGGCGCATAAACAATGAATTCTGTTACACTGAAAAGAAATAAATTTTTTTTAAAAAAGAACATAGAAAAGTAAATTGAAGTAAATCAAATCAAACCTGTGCATCTGGAAGGACTCCATGGGGATCCATTTAAGATAACTAACAGCTGAGGTGCTGGGTACTTCAGTCAATTAAGTGCCCAGCTCCTGGTTTTGGCTCAGGTAGTGATTTCATGGGTCATGGGATCAAGACCCATGTTGGTCTCTGTGCTCAGCAGGGAGTGTGCTTGAAGATTCTCTCCCTCTGCCTCTGCACCTACCCCAACTTGTGCTCATGTGTTGTCTCTCTCAAATAAATAAATAAATCTTTTTTAAAAAGGATAACTGGGACACCTGGGTGGCTCAGCTGGTTAAGCCACTCCTTTGGCTTAGGTCATGATCCCAGGGTTCTAGGATCAAGCCCCTGTGGGGCTCCCTGCTCAGTGAAGAGCCTGTTTCTCCCTTTCCCTCTGCCGTTCCCCCCCCCACCCTGCTCATTCTCTCTCACTCCTTCACACTCTCTATCTCAAATAAATCAATAAAATCTTTTTAAAAACTTGATAACAGGGGTACCTGGGTGGCTCAGTGGGTTAAGCCTCTGCCTTCAGCTCGGGTCATGATCTCAAGGTCCTGGGATCGAGTCCCACATCGAGTTCTCTGCTCAGCAGGGAGCCTGCTTCCCCCTCTCTCTCTGCCTGCCTCTCTGCCTACTTGTGATCTGTCAAATGAATAAATAAAATATTTTAAAAAAATAAGAAAAAAAACTTGATAACAAATACCCAATGTAAAAGATAATTTATATGTACATTATATATTTATATATAATATATAAATTGTTTATATGTTTATACAATAATTGTTTAATTAATAATATATAACTTATAAATATATGTAATATATATAAATTATTTTATATAGGATGTTAGCCTATTATATATAAGAATTCTAAGATATATATATATGTAATTATTCTAAAAAAGACCCTCTGTAAAATAGAAGTAAGACTAAGTACAGTGCTCATGTGCCTTATTAAAACAATGTGAAATATTTAAAATTGGCTTGCCATTTCTCTGGCAGGAAAACAAATTTAGCCAATTTAAGATTGAGAAGAAAAATGGGCTATACAAATACATAAAATGGAAAGTAAAAGATAAAGTAACTGAGTCCAGGAATTTCAAATGGATCCCAGTGAAAAAAGAGAGAGAAAGAAGAGAAGCCAGATGAAAAACATATCACAGAGGTTAGGTCTCTAAATTGGAGATGGGGAGGGTCCTTTCCAGGGTAAAATATATGTCAGACAGGCCTGAGGCACACATTCTTATGGATGCCTCTTCTTTGGTCCCCTTAACCAGATCATGACCCAGAGATTCCCACACCTTCTGGATCTCTTTGAATAGAACCTCTATTCAGATCTTTAATCCATTAGTTCTCATTCACCCTACATTCCACACTTCATGTCTATAGTTTTGGGACACAGTATGTTTCTGTTTGTCTCTACAGACTTTTCTAGTATCTGGACATTATCCTTATTCAGAGTTACTGTGCCAGCCTGATCCTCCCAGCTATTAGTTATCTCTCAACAACAAACTTCCAGTCTCCTTGGCTCACAATCATCAATGAAATGCAACATGATACAGTGGAAGGAAGTTTTAGAGTCAGATTTGTGTCCACACCTACTGCAATTTCATCCTTGTACAGCCATTGTTCAGGTTTACAATAATTTTAAAAACCTGATTTACTGGGATGTCTGGGAGTCTCTGTCGGTTAAGCATCTGCCTTCGGGTTAGGTCACCCTCGATCCGAGGGTCCTGGGATCGAGTTCTGCATTGGGCTACCTGCTCATCAGGGAGCCTGCTTCACCCTCTGCCTGCTTCTCCCTCTGCCTGCCACTCACCTTGTTTGTGCTCTTGCTCACATGCTCTCTCTCTTTCTCTGACAAATAAGTAAAAATCTTTTTAAATTTTTTTAAAAATAAAAATAAAACCCTGACTTACTGTCACATTATACTTGCTCAAAAGTTATAGCTATTATGATTATTGTTATTATCTGAATTTGATTCAGGCTTGACATATCATTGCAACCTATTTTGTCATTTTTGATCCTCTGTGGAACTAAGTTTTTTTAAAAATCTGTCTTATTTTTCATTAATTTATTCAAAATTATTTTACTGGATGCCTACTATCAATCTCTCTAGGAGGCCCTGGAGATGCAGCAAGGAGCAAGAGAGATCCAGACTTGGTGCCTGCTGTCATCAACTCATAGCCCTTAATTCTATGGTAATAAGTATACGAAGTAGTCCAGGGGGCCTAACTTATTCTAGGTGAGGAGTAGGTCAGAGAAAATCCTAAGAAAAGTTCCTCAAAACTGAGACCTATACTATGAGTAGAATGAGTTATGCAAGCAAAGAGAGCAGAAAGAATCTCGGGAGGAAAGAACTATGTGTGGGAAGGCCAGAGTAAGAAAGATCTGGCACATCTGAGGACCAGAAGACAGTTTGGCAGGCCAAGGTAGGATGCTCAGGGGAAAGACGGTAACTGTTAAACATATAAAGAGCAAAGGGGTCAAATTCAAACCATAGAAGAAGTGTAACAAGAAACCACTCCCAAGTCTCTGAATTTCTCAATAAGCCAATGAAAAAGGGAGCACAGAATCCTTGAGACAGACTAGGAATAACAGGTTTCTTGCACAAAATTGAGCTGTACATGGTGCATATCACAGCAATATTGGGAAAACAATTATGTCCCAGGGTGTTCCAATTTGGTAAATATATCTCAACCCCTTATAGGGACACTTTAAGGCAGCACCGGACAACTAAGTCATTCTCAGCCACAATGTGTCAGTTGACCTCATAATTTTCTAGCCACAAAATCCTTCCCTCTTTTGTACTTCCATAGGAATGTGCTCCTAAGTCTCTTTTAACATTTCACAAGCTCGACTGTAAATACCCACTTATTTATGTGTGTTCCCATGTAAACTGGGACTATGTTATCTCCAGTGTCCAGAACAGTGGGACACAAATTAAATGTTCAGTAAAAAACAATATTCATGGGGGTGCCTAGGTGGCTCAGTCAGTTAAGTGGCTGCCTTTGGCGCAGGTCGTGATCTCAGGGTCCTAGGATCGAGCCCACATCCAGCTCCCTGCTCAGCAGAGAGCTTGCTTCTCCCTCTCCCTCTGCCTGCCGCTCTGCCTACTTGTACTTTCTATCTCTCTGTCAAAAAAATAAATAAAACCTTTAAAAAAATTCATAAATTTTCTCCCATGGCTGGAATATCTTCCCCTCCTGCTTCCTCTTTTGTGAATAATTTATCTTTCAGATAAATAGATGGCCTTTCTGTTATTTCCTCAAAACCTTACTCATCATTGTCTCTATCTGCCTATATTGTAGTGTCTCTTTTCTTCTTTCTACCCATCAGATAGACACAGAAAAAAATCACATCTAGTATATTTACTCTGCTCCTAGGACCAATAGAAGATGCTTAATAAATATGGGTTAATTAACCAATGTGTTCAGTCTGTGAAAAATGAACTTGCTCATAGGCCTATTAGCCTCATGTTCATTTTTATAGACAAATGAGATCTGTCTAGTCAGCAAATTTAGACCAGTATCACATTTAGAACTCACCAAGCCTGAGATATAACTATGGAACTTATCCCCAATTTGGCTAATTTTCTATGACAGACATTAAGGAAAAACTATTGGCATTTAGATTTTTGTTTCTTTGTTTTATTTTGGTTGATTCTGTAAAGGAAAATGCTTTGGCATTAGTATCAGCGATTAAAAAAAAAAGAAAGAAAGGCAGAGTATCCTAAGTACCTAGAAAAGGTAATCAAACAAGAAACTGAACAAAACCTCTTCATCACAAAAAAGCAAAAAACAGCAAATTAATTTTAGGGCTCCCTGGGAGCTGAAAACAAGTGAATAAGTGTTAGCAATGCTACAAAATATCCAACAACCATGAGCCTGAATCTGTTCTTTTAACAGAAAGAATCAGGCCATTTAACCAGCAAGGTTTGCCTGTGTGTACACCATGGAACATTCTCTGGGAAGGCCCCATGATCACGTAGGTTTGGGCTGAATGCCCCATCTTCTTCTGCAATTAACAGTATGGCAAATGAAGAAGCTGGTTTCACCTGTTAAAAGCAGTGCTTTCCAAACTTGTTTAACCTCAGAAGTTTTTTCTCCTCCCCTTAACACCAGTTAAAACTTAGAATAATATTCCCCTAAAAGACCCTTTGGAAAACACTCGTGTATGTAGTGGAAGACAGGAAGTGGATAAGAGAGGCATCTGGGTGGCTCAGTCCATTAAGCCTCTGCCTTCAGCTCAGATCATGAGCTCCCTGCTCAGCAGGGGTCTGTTTCTCCCTCTACCCTTCCCCCCTGTTTGTGATCTTGATCACTCTCTGAAAAATAAATAAAATCTTAAAAAAAAAAAAAAAGAGGAAGTGGATAAAAGAGAAAATCTATCCCAGGAAGATATGTACTAGTAGGTCTCCAACCACATGCAAATTGTAAACTTGTCTGATAGAGCACTCTACTGCCTTCAATTCTGCTATTTGAGATATTTCTGTGTCTCCTAAATCAAGACAAGTTAGTCCATAAGGAGGACTGTAAGGGCTGACTGTCCTCCCTAAAAATGAATGAAGCTAGTTTGATACAGAGTTAGAAATTCCAACAGCTTTAATAATGCAGTTTCCATTGTCAATCACATCTTTAATAGATGCATAGCCCCCAGCAACCTCCTAGTCTGCTTTTTGGATGCTCTGTATCCAAAATGCACTGCGAATTTCTTTTTCTCCCTTGCTGCTCTAACTTGGTATGACATTTGTCTATTTCAAACACGTGGCTAATGACATTTCCGGGGATTGAGAGGTAGGAGCTACAGAAAGGCCTACAGAAAAAAATGACAGTTGTCATATCCTCCAGATGGGAGCTGTACGATGGTAGACATGGTTTCCCATGACTGAGCTGCTACTTTTAAAACTTAGTGTGGCAGACTGAATGTTTGCCTCGCTGCAAAACTCCCATGTTGAATCCTCACTGTGATGATAGCAGGAAGTGGAGCCTTTGGGAGGTGATTAGGATCAGATGAGATCATGAGAGGGGCTCCAGTGAATGGCATTAGTGCCTTTATAAATGTCATGAGAGACGTGGCTTCCTCTCTCTGCTCTCTGCTGTGTGAGGATACAATGGGAAGATGACAGTCTGCAACCCAGAAGTGGGTTCTCACCACAACTCAACATGCTGGCACTTTCATCTTAGACTTCCAGCCTCTGGAACTGTGAGAAATAAGCCTGTTCTTTATAGCCACCCAGTCTATGGTATTTCTGTTACAGCAGCCAAAGAGACTAACTTAATAACATAATCCAAAAATATATTAATAATGAAGGAAAAAGATATGTAAAACATATCATTTGTAGGGTGATTTTAGCATTTTCCAAGAAGTTTCAGATGTACAGATCATCAATAGCAGAGTTCCTCTAAGTGACAAATTTTCTTGGGAACTTTTTCAAAGTACACTCGATATTTAAACATTTTCAATGTCACAAAGAATACCAGAGATGCCAAAATACAAGGAGCTGTCCTTTGAAGTTCACAGCCAAATGATGGATAAAACATGTAGCTAAATAGTGTTTAATACATGTTCTAATAAGATAAGATCCTATAGATTAGCATCACAAGACCAAGTAATTAACCAAGCTTGGAAAGTCAGAGAAAGCTGTATCACAGAGTAGATGCTGGAGTTAGGTCTTGGAGGATCAATAGATGTTTGTTGGATGGATGTATTTGAGAAGGGCATCCCAAGCAAGGGAAATCGCATGGGATACTTGAAACAGCTAGTCAGTACAAGAAACTGTGAGGCAATGAATGAGTAGTGTTGGTTGTTAAGAGGCAAGTAGGGGAGAGAAGGAAGGAAGTGGGTGATACGGGTCTACTACTCAATAACATAATAATTTAAATCATTTTTAAACTATTTCACATCTGTCAACTGAGACTATTTTTTTTCTCATTTAAAATATAAATTAAATGTGATAAGAATTTAATACAGCAGAGTTTTTCTAACAGTGAGTCAATATCAGAACTAAATTGTCTTTTGCCCACAACAGTTTCTACTAGACAACAAAAGCTTCTGCGTGAAACTAGAATTCATTTCTACCAAAAATTCATTTCTACCAAAACAATTTTAATTTTTCTGACAAGTGGCTCTTTACAAGGAAAAACAAAGTTCCTATCCATTCACGCAGAAAGAAAGCAACAGACCTAAAGCTCCCTTATACCTTGTCTTTAAGCCACAAACCCTAGTCACGGTGTTCCAATGTGAAGTGATGGAGGCTCTCCAAAAGACCACTAGGTCAACCTGTTGAAAAGAGAACAGCTGCCAGTGAATTCATCAAGCTTCTTTCATTTTAAGTAAAATAAACAGAATCCAGTTGTCTTCCTGTCTTAAGGCATGAAGAAAGATATGGGAAAGAGATGGGCCCCCTCATAGAATTGAAGGAAAAGCTAACACACCAGACGTCTGAGAAAGCTTCAGGCATCATGATTCTCTGCAAGAATTCAGATCAGTCTCCTCCAGAAGCCATCATTGGAATGGAAGAACTGCAACTATCTTAGATCTTTCTCTTTCCTCTTTAGATTCAAAATCCAGGGACAGAATATCCGATCCAGCCAGCTTTCATTCCTTATCTACCCCTTAGCCAATGGAAGGCCGGGCACCAAAACAAATATGATGAGGGAAGAATAGGTTCTGTAAGCAAAATCAGGATGCTGACCAACATAAGAGAGAGGAGATGCTAAGCAGACAAAATCAATAAAAGCCCACCACAATCCATTACCAATTGTCTGCAAATAGTACCAAACATCTAGAAATTTATAAATAATCATTCTAATTTTTCGCTGAAATTTACATCCTGTATACACCTAAATAGTTTGAGATGGTGGATGTATTTATTACAAGGTCAGTAGGGAGGAGCGTAGAAAAGTTAAGAGCAAAATCTAGGGAGGCAAACTGCAGGATCAAAACTCACTAGGGGGAAGAATTCAGCCAAGTTTCTTAACTTCTCTGTGCCTCAGTTTTCATGTGTAAAATTAGGATGATAATATTAGATGAGAGTGGTAGTAGGATGGTAATATTAGAGCTGTCAGGAGGAAATATGAGCTTAATGCATCTGATGCATTTAAGGCTATGCTGGCATGCCATAAGTACTCAATAAACAGAAGTTAATGTCATCTAGTTGTCTAGCACTGTGACTTCTAGACATAATTCTTTCCACTTTAAAAAATTCCTTGATTCTTATTTTCTCTAGATCCTCTTATACCATCACAGTATCATAATAGAAATTCAGAGTGAGAAGCACCTTTGTTTTTCTTCACTGTCTCGTTTCTCTTGTACCTAAAAAGAAGAGTCAAGACTCCATTTAGATTTCAAATTAATGTTCTGTGACAATTGTTCGGCATGAGTAACACTCAAAATACAGCTCCAGTGATTTTTTTTTCCCCTGAGAGGTAAACAGCTAAGGTTAATGGAGGTGCCATTTTAAAATCTATCTGCCTTGGGCAACATAAAAGAATTATTTAAGAGGGCACAGGGCATAGGACACACCCTAATATTAAAAGGCCTAGCAACTAAAATTAATTTTACAAGCTCACACACACACCAGTTTTCACTGACTCTGAATTTTCTATCTAAATTACTTTTTTCCCCTTGTGCAGGAAGGTCTTTAAAAAATGAATAGGAAGAAGAAAAATCCTTTCATTTGCAAACCAGTGCATAGACACCACCTGTACCTTTTGAGCATTTAAAGATGGAGAGGAGAAGGGAGTTGAGGGAAATTGGGGGGGGAGATGAACCATGAGAGACTATGGACTCTGAAAAACAACCTGAGGGTTTTGAAGGGGCTGGGGGTGGGAGGTTGGGGGAGCCAGGTGGTGGGTATTATGGAGAGCATGCATTGCATGGAGCACTGGGAGTGTTATAAAACTATGAATTCTGTTACGCTGAAAAGAAATGAAATTAATAAAAAAAAAACAAATAAAGGTACATGACTTTGTCCTTTTATTATGTCTTCCTTCTCTGTTTTCGGCATAGTTCACTGACAATAGTAACAGGGTAAAAATAAAATACCTATTTCCTTTCATCAAATCTCACTGCTTTTTAAATTGTCTTGGATAGTCCTCATTTGTAAATACCATATCTATGAGAACAGATGCCTTGGAATTTGCTAAAGAACACAGAGGTTTTCTCTGCTTTTTAATTAAAATAAAAATCTTCAACATAAGTAAAATAGAGGAAGATTTCTAATTTTTGAAAAAAATTTTGTTTAAGGCTCTAAAATACTTATTTTTGTTAACTTGTTCAAAGCTTAAAATAGAGGATAAAGTTCTAAATTAGACTAGACAGTTTTTCTTCAATTACATTCTTGGAATAGACATTTAAAATAAACTTCAAGCTAAAAAATTGTTGGTCAAAATGCTCTCAAAAGTATTTCAAAATCCAAGATTATGTCTTTATTCTCTTACACTTGGTTTAAGAGTTAATCTCCATGAAATCCTTTGAATTGTTTTTTAGAAGATTTTATTTATTCATTTAGTTGAGAAAGAAAGAGAGATAGTGAGAAAGAGCATGAACAGGGGGGAGAGGGAGAAGCAGCCTCCCCCAACCAGATGCAGGGCTAGAGCCCAGGACCCGGGGATCATGATCTGAGCCAAAGGCAGATGCTTAACAGACAAAGGCACCCCAGACCTTTGAATTATTATAAAAACAACTGCACTCTTTTGGCTCATAATTTGTTCTGTTGGCTCATTATTTCAGTGCATAATTTTAATTTTAAAGTTCTTTAAATTACCTTAAGTGCTACTTATATATTTCATAATTTGAAGACTAACAAACCAAGATATTATATATAGAAGGGGAGATTCTCAGTTCTATAATTTGTTAATTAGGACTAAAGTACCCATATAAGATATATCTAGGTAGGGACACCTGGGTGGCTCAGTTGGTTGAGCAGCTGCCTTCGGCTCAGGTCATGATCCCAGCATCCTGGGATCGAGTCCCACATCGGGCTCCTTGCTCAGCAGGGAGCCTGTTTCTCCCTCTACAACTCTGTCTGCCTGTGCTCACTCTCTCTCTCTCTCTCTCTCTGACAAATAAATAAATAAATAAAAATCTTTTAAAAAAAAAGATATCTCTAGGTAAATTAGAATTCTCTAGAAATAGGCAAACTGTCCCATTTTATAAGAGAAAGAAACAAAAGCAGAAATTTTAGATATCATAAAATGACATGATATCTTGCTTGGTGCCTGTTTTGCCCTATTCCCTAAACTTTTTGACTTAAGCTTATAATTTAAAGCATAAAAAAAGTAATGGAGGAATTTTCAAAGGTGTCTCATCATAGATCCTCCTAGCTTCTCACAAAAAAAATATGCTCATGTATATGCACACATAATAACAACTGAAAAGGAACTTAGAATAAAGATGAATATATACATTATTGCCAAAATCTGGAAGGAACTTCTCACAATGCTATGGCTTATGAAACTGGATAAAGGGGGAAAAAAAAAACCCTTTACCCATGCTTTGGTTCATCAGACAGAGCAACCCAGAGGGAAGGTAGTAAACCTTTCATTTCTCTTCCACTCTAATTCGATGCCTGAGAGATCCAGGATCTGTCCCAGTAAGAAAATTGGGCAGGCATTCATCTACTAAGAGAGAGTGCTTCTTGGAGATGAACAGAATACAGTCTCCTCATACATTCTCTTTACTGAACCTTTGGATTTCTACAGGTGTCCACCATCCACCCGCCATTTTATAATTTCAGAATACCTCTATTTTGTGTTATATTAGTTTCCTAGAACTGCAATAATAAATTAAAAGAAACCAGACTGCTTAGAACAGAAATGTATTCTCTCACAATGCTGGAGTCTAGAAGTCTGAAATGAAATCAAAGTGTTGGCAAGTCCATGCTCTCTCTGAAGGCTCCAGGAGAGGATCCTTCTTTACCTGTTCCTAGATTCTAGTGGTTGTGGGCAATTCTTGTTATACTCAACTTGTTGCTACAGCACTCCCATCTCTATCTCTACCATTACATGGTGTTTCTCTGTGTATCCAAATTTCCCTCTTATAGGACAGCAGTCATTGGAGTATATAATCCACCCTAATTGAGTACGCAGTACAATCACCCCAAATGAGTATGATCTCATTTTACCTGGATTACATTAGATCCTATTTACAAATAAGATTACCTTCATACATACTAGGGGCTAGGACTTTTTTTTAATTATTTTTTTTATTTTTTATAAACATATAATGTATTTTTATCCCCAGGGGTACATGTCTGTAAATCACCAGGTTTACACAGGACTTTAACACGGCTCTTAAGGAGATACAATTCAACCTGCACCATATATGTTCTGGTAAGAGACAATGACTATTTGCCCTCTACTGCAACAGAAGGAGTGGAATTGTCCCCCTTTCCCCAAGGCACATGACTCATCCCAGTCAAATGGATACTCCCATTCTATAAAGTTTGATTAAGTGACACAAAGATGAAGGACACTTAAATTTCATTCTCAAATGCAGCAGTAATGCTCTTCTAACAACCCAATAACTGTACAATTTTTGCAAAATGTTAAATCTCTTGGCTTAAAATAGAATCATGTTTATTATTTGGGAAGGATAATTCTCAAGATACAAATAGAAGAAATATAAGGAAGGATGGCAGAGATCCATATATCTCCCCTAGAAGGTTATTCTCTGCAAGAAAAGAGTGTATGGTCTTTAAAAAGCTAAGAAAGGAATAGTCTGAAGGAAGCACATACTGGAGTATGTACATGGAATCAGTTCAAAATGTTAAGGTTCTGGGAAATATGGTTTAAGAACCCTTGTATTTAAATCTGCAAAGCACTGGGGAATGAGCTATTTTCTTGCAGCTTATTTGATACAAGAATTAATAAGCAAAGAACAACCATATGAAATGCACACAACCCTCTGCTGGTAAACACTGAATATGGATAAATGTCTCCTAATTTTGGGATAGATGGATGGATAGAAAGATAAGATGTCCTCAAAGAATTAATAATATATGAAGAACATTAAGAGGGGACTATCACACTGAAGAATCAGATTATAACTCTGAAGATGATTCATTAGTAAAAACAAAGGAAAAAACAAATTTTATAGCACTCTTCAAGAGGATGACAGAATACCTAACCTTTATGAAAGAAGATCAGAAAATCAAATGTGAAGTAGACAAAGAAGGAAAAAAAAACAGCACAATGAAGTGAAAATATAATTGATGTAAATAAATCAGTGAAATTAAAATTAGATTAAAGATTCTATTAAAGAATGGAATTGACAATATTGTAAAAATATTTTTAGATTTATTTATTTACCAGAGAGAGAGCATGCACAAGCAGGGAGGGGTAGGGGAAAGATGGAGAATTAGCCTTCCCCTTGACCAGGGAGCCCAATGTGGGGCTCAATGCGGGGCTGAATCCCATGACCTGGGATCATGACCTGCTGAAGGCAGATGGTTAACCACCTGAGCCACCGAGGTGTTCCAACAATATTGTGAAAATTTGACATAGAACTATGTTAGGTTTTGTTTGGCTTGGTTTGCTTTCATTTGGTTTATTTTGGTTTGGTTTGGTTGTTCATCAAACCAGAGGTAAATGCTTACTAAGCTAAAACACAAAACAAGCTAAATAAGGATGAAATACCAAGTAGAGTTGGTTACTACTCCTAAATTCCACAGTTACCATGCATCTCTTGATAGAGATGTCTTCTATAATTAAAGAATTAAGTGAGAAAAAAAATCCTTTGTTTCCTGAAACACTAAAAACTGTCATATAAACTGACAGTTTGTTTGCTATTTTTATCTGATACTTTAAATGAACAGCATAGGGTTTTAGATCTAAATCTTTTAACAAGTCAGTTTGGAAAGATGAGCCTAACAGAACACATATTTGGATGGAAATGAATAAACTACACATCAACATAATGTGAAAAGATAGTATAAAGTCTCACAGGAACATCTTTCTGTAGTCTTATCTTGCCAGATAAAATACCAATGTTGGTGAAAACTTCAGCTTTCTCTTAGAAAAAGCTTCCAGGCTTCTCTTCACCCACTATTGGATTCTCTCTACAGTCAGAAGGGCTATAGATAGTTTTGGAGTTTGGTGACAGTCTGACATCTACACATTTACTTCCCTGCGGTGAAGCAGGGGTGGTTTTGATGCCAGGGGAGATCTGGCAATGTCTGGAGTCATTTTTTACTTCCATGACTTTGGGATGGGTTAGAGATCAGAAATGAGACTAAGCACCCTACCACACATAGGAGAGCCTCCCACAACAAGAATTACCCGCTCAAAATGCCAGTACTGATAGGGCTGCTACACAGGATGAAGATCTATTTTTTCATGGTTCTGTCTCATGTTCTTAATTCCTCTTGCTATTCTACTACCCATTTCAATGAAATAAGAAAATTAAGTAAATTTTCCACCTTCATCTGGGTGGTGGATTTTATTTGCATGAGATCCAGGAGACCCTGTTTGTACATGTTACCAAAATGGCCTTGTACGGAACAGCTTGAGTGTCACAGAGAAGCAGGTGGATTGGCCCCCATATTTACTGTGAAGGGATCACTCTAATAGACTATTTGATCTGTCAGAACCTTTTCCACTCATCTTCAGAAAGACTCGGGGAGAAGTGGGCTTAGAGGGTAGGATCAGGTTTTCTTTTAAGTATAAGATACTTGTGAGATATCTAGGTGGAAATGTCAAGGAGCCTGTTGGACATGAGTCAGGGACTCCAGGAGAGATAAAGTTGGAGATGTAAATTTGGAAATTATCAGTGATGGCCATTTGAAACCATGTCACTGCATAAATTTTTTCAGGAAATGAGGATAGATTAAAAATAGGAAAACTGAGAATTGAGCATCCCAGTATCTCAATATTTAAAGGTCAGGAGAAGGCAGAAGGATCAGCAAGCACTAAGAACCAGAGGCTGCATTCTGAGAGAAGAATGACAAGACATTCAGATAAAGGAAAAGACTCGGGAATCCGGAGAGAGAAATAAAAAGATCTCAGTTCTTGTCTAGAATGGACATTAGTTATTTTGTTTGTCTAACATCCACTCCTAATGTCTTAGTCTAGGTACCTTAGAAGCAGAGCCTAAGAAAGAGTTATTTACTGAGGCTATACTCTCAGGAAAAAAGGAGTGAGAGAAGCAGGATGGGACAGCAGGGGAAAGCCAATCAATGTTATGCTTTCTCCTGGAGCTTTGGAGCATGATATGCATTATTATTCCCTCCTTGAGAGAAAGGATAGCCCTTTGTCCGCTTGAGCCAAATAGTCACTAGATGCACGTTGCTGGAGGAGGGGGTGGCTTACTTTCTGGATGAGCTGATTCCCTTGGCTAAAGGCATTACCTGGAGAAGAGGAAAGCTCCGAGATGTTAGCCTCCAATACCCCCAGCAGCTCAGGGATGGATGCCCCAACTTGGTACAGGGACCCAGAAGGGGCAGCAACAGCACCTATCACACCTTCTTCTGCTCTTAACAGACCTCACTGTTCCTTCAGGGAACCACTCCTCCCTGATCTCAACTCATTCTGGTGGGGTTGACTCTACTCTTCCACTCTCACTCCAGTGTTCATTCCACATGAAACAGACTTCCTCAAATAGTGTTGTAATTATGGATTTAGGCATCAGCTCATGACCCCGTTTGGAAGAGTGAAGACCCAGAATATTTGCAATTATTCCTATTAGGAGAGGAAATATATCTTCACTAGGGTCGCTAAGATCTGAAGATATACAATGAAATTGCAACCTCACCACCAGGAGGAAAAAGCTTACCCAAGATTAAAGACAACACAGAAGAAAACTCAGCTTAGGGACAAATCCCTGACATTGTATGTGCACCTGGATGTAAATGTACTGATTCATTCATGCTTTTTAGGTGTGTTAAACAATCCCTCTGGCTTCACCAGCCTGAGTTGAGTTTCTGCCTCTTCTGCTCTCCTTAGGTTAGGGTCTAGATGTCAGCCAAAATCTGGCTTCTCTGTGATTTGCAGAATTTCCTAAAACAAATTTGAATAGCTCTTTTTTTCCCTTGCTCAAACATGCTCTAAGACATACATAATATATACAGACTAACGATCCAAAAATTATAATACAATTAAGTGAACAACCTCAAAATATCACCAAACATATTTGATCTTTCCTGAATAGCAGAGACTGAATACCAATTCCCATGCTAAAGTGTCCTCCCTCATATTCATTCATAGATAATTAGGGCATTAAACTATTGCTAGAACTACAAAAGTTTAATTGTTCCTTTTAAGATTTTATTTACTTATTTGTCAGAGAGAGAGAGAGAGAGCAAAGCAGGGGGAACAGCAGTCAGAGGGAGAAACATGTTTCTTTTTTTCTTTAATTTTTTTTTATTTATTTGACAGACAGAGATCACAAATAGGCAGAGAGGCAGTCAGAGAGAGAGGAGGAAGCAGGTTCTCTGCTGAGCAGAGAGCCCGATGTGGGGTTCGATCCCAGGACCCTGAGACCATGACCTGAGCCGAAGGCAGAGGCTTAACCCACTGAGCCACGCAGGCGCCCCGAGAAACATGTTTCTTGCTGAGCAAGGAGTCCAGTGTGGGACTCGATCCTAAGACCCTGAGATCATGACCTGAACTGAAGGCAGATGCTTAATCCACTGAGCCACCCAGATGTCCCAAAAGTTTAACTATTTGAAGAGAGATCAATGAGAGCAAACGGATCATAAAGAATCTTAACAGATACTTAGTGAAAACAAGTAATATAATATCGTGCACCCAGACAAACACTGATGAATACCAATTAGAAAGACAATGTATGATGAGATAAAAAGGTTAGAGGAAAAACTGTGATGATGGATAGATTTTTGTGCCTGTTTGTTTTTTATTAACATGGCATCACCCGGTAACAAGAGTCCTCTTTTCTGCATTTTGTTGCCAGAGGAGAGCCTTCAGAAGAGATGAATTTTCTTCGATTCCACCTCCCCACAATCCCCTGAGCTCCTTGGGGAGCAATGTCAATTATACCATCGTCAATGCAAATGGCATTTTAAAGAGTTAGTACAGCAGGCAGAGAATGTTAATGCTGCTCACAAGTGCCAATGTGCATTGCAGACTTTCCCCTCAAGTCTGCAGCCCATCACATGTCTCTATTCATTTGGATCTAATCCTATCAAATGAGAGGCCAGGGCACTGGCTTGCTCTCTGCCTTTGTCACTCAAACTTACCTATTAAAAACAATCCATTGCCTAAAGTCAGGCAGTGTGGAATTCAGGTTTGGCAGCCAAAAGATAAACTCCTATATACAGAGCATGATAATGAGGAGCCTGCTGGCTTTCTTGCTTGATGGGTTATTCTTATTAAGATAAAATATGTTCCAAAAGCAACTCAGGAATATAGAAATCAGTTAGTTCATAAGAAGTTATAGGAGCTTAGCCTTTCCAGTTAAAGAAACAAATATGATGAACATGAACTCAAACTCAGTAGAAAAGCATCACCACTAGAAATTTTGTTACATTTTTTCCTCTTAGATTTTTTAATGTTGCAGTATTATGAAGAAGAAATTCACAATTGCATTAAGATGAGAATTTAGATGGCTTGATAATTGAATCATCTCTACGAAGCTTTTATGTAATGAATGCTTAATTTGTCATAGCAAATAAATTCTATAAGTAAATAATTACCTTGTGTTGATGGAGCACCTATCATGTACAGGCACTGCCACCCGGCAGGGTGGAAGGCATAGGAAAGCATAAAATGAAAGACATGGGTCTTGCACTAGAGAAGTAATGGTATATTAGAGAAGACACAAAAACAAGAATGCAAGAGAAGATATAAAGCTGGAATGTCACAACAAAGCAAATGTGTGTAGATTGTAATCCTAAAGAAACGCAAGTAATAAAGACACGGGAGCAGCCCAGACAGGCTGGTTGACATGAATTGATGGGCTTTAAGTATTAAGATATTTACTTTATTCTCTAGGCAATAAAAATCTAAAGAAACTTTGAGCAAAGCAGTGACATGGTGAAGCATTGAAGGAAGATTATACTCTCAGTGGTATACTTATTGGACTAGAGAGATTACCCACTGGTGGTATATGAAATTATTTTAGGTGATGCATGAACATGGAATTAAATAATATTGATTTGCACAGTGAAAAATAGGTTCCATTTTAATTTTTTAGAAGACTTGAGGGAAAAGCTTTGGGTTTGTCACTGATATGACCTTAACACCTCTCTAACACTTTGTTAATTCCTTTTTAACAAAAACAATCACATTCACTTAGAATGCAATAAAACCATTTTTGATAAAAGTTGCATTTATTTTTACAGTTACCATCTATTTAAGGCAAGTGACACTCATTTCCTATTTATGTAAGTAGAATTAAATAATATAATGCTTATATTTAAAATAAGATTAATTAATTTAAAGGGAAAAATTAAGTATAAAATGGTACATGTTTTATGCACGTATGACAAAACTTAAGAAACGGAAAGCAGTTGGAGGAGGGGCAAGATGGCAGAGAAGTAGGAGACCCTGTTTCAACCGGTCCCCTAAAGTGAGCTAATTATCTACCAGAACACTCTGAACACTCATGAAATCAGCCTGAAATGTAAGATTGTACACTTCTGGATCTCTACAAGGGCAGAAGACATCAGTGGAGAGGTAAAGCAGAATGGGAACACTCGGACTGATATTGGAGGATAAACAGAAGGGGTGGGGGAACAACCAAAAGCAACCCAGTGGAAAGTAATACCTCAATACAAAAGTGCCCTGTGATTGGGGACCAGCATTAACTTGGAGACTGGTTGAAAGCACTCAAAAAAAGCAAAAAAGTCTTAATGGGCAACTGGTGGAATTGGGAAGTCACAGGCACAGGCCTAAGCCCCATGACCCAGGATGGCCACCACCAGTGACCACCCATGCCAGAGAGAGAGCAGCAGAGCCTCCAGTTCCTGGTCCCTGAGCCCCTGGGGTTGCGAGGTCTTCACCACCGCTTGGCTGGGCGCATTCCCATCCCCCCATGAGGGTGTCTGGTGTGGGTGCCACACTATGCTCTCTAGAACTACAGCTTTTTGTGCTCTGTGAGCATTGTGTGACCGGGGTCTGACCTACTCCCCTCCTGAGTCTGAGAGAGCTCTGTGCCAGCACTAGCTGGAGGTCTCTAGGACCAGCGGAGGGTCTGGACACTCCCAACCCGGGCCTGGAAGAACTCAGCATGATCTCTGGTCAGGATCCCTTGGCAGTGACCTGCTTAACCATGAGGTCTGGACTCCAGACAGCAGTCCCAGCAAAGGCATCCACCGGAAGCAGGCTCCCTGGACCAATATCATTGGCAGTTTTAGTGGCATGGGGGTGCAGAGATAAGCGGGCACTTTGGGCAACCCCTGAGATGGTGGCTGGGGACATGCACTGCCTGTGAGAGGTTGCACTGCTCAGTGGAGTTTGCAGAGGGGGAGTTTGTGTGTTCTGGACCACCCAGAGGGGAGCAGACTGAGGCTTCTCTCTGAGATGGAGGTCTGGGTGCAGTTTGCTTTCCACTAAACCTCCAAAAAGCCACAAAAAGGCACCAAAGAACAAAAACCTCCAGAGAACAAAAGCCTGAAAAACCTGTTTCCACAAAGCCCAGCCCATTGATAGCAGCCAGGAGGACTCAACCCAAGCATGACTAACTGAAAAACAATGCAGCAGGCCCCTCCCCCAGAAAGCAAGCCAAAAGAATGAGAGGACAACCACCACAGGGTCTCCATAAAACTGTAAAACCCCAACATCAGGGGAAAACAATATATTAAACTCCTGGTATTGCCTTAAAACCTGTTTATTTCATAGGTACAACTTTTACTTTTAAATCATTCTCACTATTCTTGTTCCTTCTAATTTTTTTAACCTACTTACCATTACAAATAGAGGTTTAATACAATATATTCCATAATAACCTTTTAATTTGAACTTTTTTCATACATATACCTGTGTTTTTCTTTTTCTTTTCTATTTTTTTATATACATATAGATATAAGCTTCAAGGTAATCCTCTTTCCCTAATCAATACTACACCTATATATAAACCAGTCTAATCTCCCTTTAAATCTGGAAAGTTGAGTCCTTTAACAAAAATATCAAGATACATACCCAGGAAGAATCAAAATAATCTTCCTCACCCACATTGAAGATTTATAACCATCCTCCCATCTTTTTCTTCTGTCAGTGTTTGTGTA
>PISX010005977.1:0-40997 GCA_004024625.1 Mellivora capensis
GCCGCTTAACCAACTGAGCCACCCAGGCGTCCCTAGAATGATAGATTTTAAAGAAATTTTCTGTCCTACACATTTTGGGGATAAATATTTTTTTCATAATTCTATGTGCCCCATAGAGATTATAATAATTATGTTATGAATGTATGGAATTCTCATAATTTCATTTTATTTGTAATTTATGCTAATTTCTAATATACTTTAAAATTATTAATAAATGATTGTGATTAAGAGAAGAAGCCTAAGTTATTTGATGCTACCACTGTGGATTCACTAAAACCAAGTTGTATCCAACTCACTTCACTTCCTGGCCGGCCGGTTTAGTAGATTGACTGATCATGGAAATACACTAAGCAAAGTTTAGCCAAGACTCAATAGGACATTTGACCACATGTTATAGTATTTTTGAAGACCGGGGGGAGAAATATGGACCAATTGCTAATATAGTTAAGTGGATTAGTATTAATGAATCAATGCAGGAAATTTCCTGTTATCTCTCTAGGATTCTCTGTTTAGAACTGCTTGGTCAACATTTTTTTCTTCAATTCTTGGATTAAGTCTTCTGTAGAAGGTGTGCTTATTGGTTTTGTGAATGACCTAGTGTTGGGAAGAGATAATGAATACATTTGATGACATAGGAGGATATTGAAAAGGTCACCACGGACAAAGACAACTGGCCAAGTTTAATGATAGCATTAAATAGATTTAAGTATAAGACTTTGGGGGCACCTGGGTGGCTCAGTGGTTTAAAACCTCTGCTTTTGGCTCAGGTCATGATCCCAGGGTCCTGGGATCAAGTCCCGCATCGGGCTCTCTGATCCGCGGAGAGCCTGCTTCCTCCTCTCTCTGCCTGCCTCCCTGCCTACTTGTGATCTCTCTCTCTCTCTCTCTCTGTCAAATAAATAAATAAAAACCTTAAAAAAAAAAAAAGAATAAGACTTTGTACATGGAGGAAATAAAAAAAGAAACAACAACAAACCCTATACAATGTGCCCCAAATGTGAGAGACTTGGCTGAAGTGTGACAGGCATAAAAAACCGATGTTGGGATTTAATAGGTGGTGAGTGCAGTGTTCATCAGTCCTATTTTGTAGTGAAGAAATAAAGTGTGGTCTTTTTTTTTTTTTTTTTTTTAAATAAATTTTAAAAAAAAATCTTTAACAGACAGATCACAAGTAGGCAGAGAGGCAGGCAGAGAGAGAGGAAGGGAAGCAGGCTCCCTGCTGAGCAGAGAGCCCAATGCGGAGCTCGATCCCAGGACCCTGGGACCATGACCTGAGCCGAAGACAGAGGCTTTAACCCACGGAGCCACCCAGGTGCCCTGGTACAGGGTTTTATATCAGTGTGTGTGTGTGTGTGTGTGTGTGTGTGTGTGTGTGTGTGTGTGTGTGTGTGTCTAAAATCAAATTTTACCATTGTGTTCAGATTTGCTATGTCCTTAGGGAATTATTGTCTGCTTCATCAGTTTCTGGTATCAGAGTATTAGAATCTCCTGTAGTTTTGCAACCTCACAGTTGTAGTTTTGTTTGTTTATCCTTATTAATTGTATGTTTTTGCTTCCTGTACATTTGAAAGCCTGTATTTATTGTATAAGTTCATTACATCTTCCGTGATTTTACCATCATGTAATATCATCTTTTGCTCCTATTTTGTTTTATGTCCTAAGTTCTATTTAGTTGTCCATATTGCTTTACCAGCTCTCCTTTAATTTTTACCAAATATATTTGTTCACTATCTATTGTCAAATTTTCTGGGTCATTTTTCTTTAAATGTGTCTCTGGTTGGGTTTGTTGACTTAGTTTTGATAGACTCTTTTAGTAGGGGTGTGTATGTGTGTCTAGAGACATTTGAACTCATTTTTGACATTTCCTTGTATATTTTCTTTCTTCTTTCTTTTGTATTACTCTTGTCATTTAGATTGATAAAATTGTCAATATCCTCTTTTGTGTTCCTCTACTGATTTTTAGAAGCATAGATGGCATTTCTGTTCTTGTAACGGTCATTCCTAAGTTTTTAACATTCACACAGATTATCACTTTTTGTTATAACCGTTATAGATACAAAACTGTTCAGTAACAGTTATAGATACAAAACCAGATACAAAATTTTCTATTAAAGTTTAAGAGGATCTTAGTGTATGTGAATATCTTCTTCCTTTCTAGATCACTTTTAAAAACTCCTCATTGAGACATAATTCACATATTTTACAATTTACCTATTTAAAGTGTACAATCCAGTGTTTTCTAGTTTATTCACAGGATTGTGCAAGCATTGCCACAATCTAATTTTAGAACACTTTTTTTTCCCCCCCTTAAAGGCAATCCTATACCCAGGATTTCTTGTTTGGCCTACTCCACATCCCCTCCCCTGTTCTCCAGTCCTAGGCAACCACCAGTTTACTTTCTGTCTTTTTAGATTCACGTGTTCTGAACACTTCATATACATGGAATTACACAATATGTGGTTTTGTTATTGGCTTCTTCGATGTAGCATAATGTTTTCATCTATGTTACTACTTTTAACTATGAAAAACTAGTAATTTTTTGTAATCTGTAATCAGGTCCATTTGATAATATACTTTATCTGTTTGTGGGATCACCAAGATCTCTTGCTTCCTTTGGGCTTTATGAAGTACCTCTTTTAAAAAAAAAAAAAAAAAGATTTTATTTATTTATTTGAGAGAGAAGAATGAGAGACAGGGGAGGGTCAGAGAGAGAAACAGGCTCCCCACTCAGCAGGGAGCCCCATGCAGGACTTGATCCTAGGACCCCAGGATCATGACCTGAGCCGAAGGCAGTCACTTGACCAACTGAGCTACCCAGACACCCCTGAAGTACTTCCTAAGATATATCAATTCTTTAGTGAGAAACTTTTAGTGGAAAACTCAGAATCATTGTAGGTCTCAAAATTTCTTTATTTTGCTCTCTTTTGGGTAGCTTAGCTGGGCATTGAATTTTAGCTTGACAGTCCTCTTGTTTTTAACATTTTGGTTTTATAACTCCATTATCTTCAAGGCATCTATTATTGTGGCTTAAGTGTCTGCTGTCAGTCTTTTTTTTTTTTTTTTTAAGTAGGTAATACTTTATGGCACTTTGATGTTCTGCATTTTCACAATGACATGTGCAGGTGTATTTATTTGTATTTATCTTGATTGGTACTGAGATGTATAACAATAGAATTTATGTAATTTATTGTCTTTTTCCTGGGTATAGTTTCAAGATAACTCAGCATCTTTCTTTCTTAAAAAGATTTTTCTCCTGGGACACCTGGGTGTCTCAGTTGTTAGGTGTCTGTGGCTTGGGTGATGATTCCAGGGTCCTGGGATTGAGCCCCACATCAGGTTCCCTGCTCAGTTGGAAGGCTTCTTCTCCCTCTCCCCCTGCTTGTACTCACTCTCTTGCTCTCTCTCTACCAAATAAATAAAATCTTAAAGTTTTTTTCTCCTATTTGAGAGAGAGAGTGAGCCAGCACAAGTGGCGGGAAGGGCAGAAGGATGGGAGGAGGGACAAGCAGACTCCCTCTGAGCAGAGAGCCTGATGTGGGGCCTGATTCCAGGACTCTGGGACTATGACGCAAGCTAAAGCCAGACATGTAATTGACTGAGCCACCCTGGGGCCCCAACTCAGCATGTATTTCAACTTCTTTCTGGTATTGCTTCTTTTACTACATGAGCTGGAAAGTAAAAATTGCTGCCTAGGTTTCCTTACAGTTTGGGCTCCTGATGTAGTTCAGAATTCACTAAGCGCATTCACTTCTAGGAGACTCCAATTCAGAACTGAGTTCAGTGGGGATGGGGTGTAGTAACCATGGCATCAGGTTTGCTGGAGCAGATCCAGTGGCTTAGAGTTTGCAGGTCTTTCTAATCCCCAAGTTGCAGCCCTGGACTATGTCCCCTAGAGCCCACAGTTCTGGCAGCAACTTCTGATGTCTAACTGAAGCTAAAGCATTGTGGTTTTAGACCCAGCAATCACATTGGTAGCTGCCTAATTCCTGGCTGTGGCTAAGGAATTGTGATCTGTTCAGCACTTAGCAGAGCAGTGCCCTGGTTCCTTAACTTTCTGATGGAGGCAGACATGGCCGTTCCCTTGGCAAGTCAGTTCTGTGTGGATTCTGGTACTGGTTCCTGAAGGCTTAGCATAGAGCCTGATTTTCCACATTTTCAACTATTTTGTTGACATCTGAATCTTAGCAACTATGTGTTAAATCTGATTCTGCTTAAAATCCTAGAGCATTTTAATACCTGTGACTGAATCCTGATGAATATAGCAGCTAGGATTTGACATTGTTTACTTTTTATTTTTGTCTATCACTGTTACATGAGTAGTGCAGGAGTAGGGAGAGGGGTGTGGGCTCAAAGTGTGAACTTACACAGCCCTCTTATCTAGAACTCTGTCACTGACATTGTTTTATTTTTCAACTTCAAGTAGTTTCTTTTAGATGCTCAACATGTAAAACTGTTGTCTGAATTATAAAACAGAAATAAAATGGTATGTGTTTTACCCCCAAGGAAAAAAAGGTTAGTATATATTTAAGATTCCAGTGCAAATTGATTGGGCTAAGAAAATTTGAAAGATGTAACACATTTTGCTACAACTGGAAGGTAATGAAGTGTTATGCTCTTTGAAGACTATGATAACTTATATGACCAAAAAGTAGAAAATACCATCTAGCTACAAATAAATCTTATTCTCCCTCTTTTCTTTCTACTTTTATATTTTATCATAGCCAGCTTGCTAGTTATGTATCTAAAGAAATAAATCTTTTCTTGGAATTTATAGAATAAAAATAAATATTTAGTCATCTTTGAAGATGTTCTGAGGTTTTTGATATTCTCTTTTTATTAAAATGTTATTTGGATTTGATAAGAAATGTTTTTCTTAATTTTCCTGGCCTAACTTCATTGCCACCCAAAACTTACCTGTACCACATCGGTATTCTAAGTTCAGGAAATAAGTTCAAGTTCAGGAAATAAGCAGAAATATCCTGAAAATTTCATGCCTTATCTACAAACTTGTCTTATTGTTCCCTTTCATTAGCAATTACTTAAAAAATTATGCCAGAGTCACAACACAGAGTAATGCTTATAATACAGAGGAATCTAAAATAGTTATGCAATAAAAATGTGTCTATAATTACAACTTTGAAAAACTATGTATGTGAAGAATAAAGACTGGAAAGAAGTAATTTAAAAAATGGAAGTAGTGCATGCTTTCATGATGCTTTCTTAGAGAAAATAAACCAGTTGGGCCTGTTTTGTTCATTGGAGCCTTGTTTTGACTCCTAATATCTGGAATCTGCTTTTCCTCTCCTCCGTTTGTGAAAACTGGGAAAATACTTCTATGTTCCTGGCATTATTCTTGCTTTTTCTGAGATACAAAAAATGATTGAGAGTGGTTGTGTTAATAACGCATCCATACATTTTTTAGGGTTGTCCGAGATGGAGTTTATGTAGACTTGGGGACTCAAATTCAATTAGCCACAATGATCCCTGCCCCCGGTGTTCCAAGGGCCTCCTAGTTTATTTTTCATGCTTATTCCTCCATATCCCCTTTCCACAGCAGCCAGAGCGATACTCCCAAAGTACAAGTCAGATCACATGTCTGTTTTGCTTTAATACTCCAGGGGCTTTCCATCTCCTGAAGCTTGAAGCCTGGGGGCCCTCCATAGTCAACTCATCTTTCCAATTTCATTTCTGGTTGCTCTTTCCCTTGCTCCCTCCCTTCTAGCCACAGTGACCTTGCTGTTTCTTATTTAAACATTCTGTGAACTCAGGGCCCTGCATTTGTTGTTGCCTCATCCTGCAGGGCCTTTGTCCCCTGGCCTGCCCTATGCCTCATCCAAGTCACTGCTTAAATACCATCTCAGAAAGGCCCTCATGGATTGTCTACATAATACCTTTCTGTCCTCTTACCCTGCTTGATTTTTCTTTAAAATATTCTCACTACCAAATATTCTGTATTTATTTATTTATTGACTGTGTGCTCCACTAGAATGTAAGTGCAATCAAACCACAGATTTTGTCTTCTTTGTTCATGGTTACATGCTCAGGGCCTGAGACAGAACCTGGGACATAGTAGGTGCTCAATAAGGGAATTAGAGTGTTCCCTTACCTTAATAACCCTTATTTATTTATTTATTTATTTGGTTTGCTTTATTTCTTTCTAATCAAGGTTTTTCTGTCCTTGTCAAATTGATTTTTTTTTTCAAATTGATTTTCAAACTGGATAAAGAGATGAAATGGGGACTGCTTCTTTTTTCTCTGCCTTATACAGTGGTCTTTTCCTTTTCTTGTTCTTCTGACTTTGTAGGCATGTAAGAAGAGCTCTTTTTATTGCTGTCCATGAGAATGAATGTCTTCATGAATCAGCTCATTTTGGACCTTTACCTTCCAGACATTCTTTATAGAAATACTGCCAGTCTTGTGTATATTTCACTTCCGCCATATGGTTTTTTCTTGTATGTTTTGAACAGATTCTTTTAACATTTGGGTGCTTCATGGGGTTTCTTGTCTATACACATCAACCTAGAGATCTTTCCCGTTTCTTCTTTTAGTGATTGTGTAGTTGAAATTTTTATTTTACTTTTTTTGAGGCTTCTGGGACTTCAAAAATTGCTTTTTTCACAATATCTGAACATTGGCTTTTATCTGACTTCTGATTTTTTAAAAAAAATTTATTTATTTATTTGACAGAGATCACATGTAGGCAGAGAGGCAGGCAGAGAGAGAGGGGGAAGCAGGCTCCCTGCCAAGCAGGGAGCCCGATGTGGGGCTCAGTCCCAGGACCCTGAGATGATGAGCCGAAGGCAGAGTCTTAACCCACTGAGCCACCCAGTCATCCCTGACTTCTGACTTTTCTTCTAAGATTTTATTTATTTATTTAATTTATTTAGAGCGTAAGAGCAAGCAGGTAGGGGGCAGATACAGAGAGAGAATCTCGAGTAGACTCCCAGCTGAGCATGGAGCCTGAGATCATGACCTGAGATTATGACCTCAGCCGGAATCAAGAGTTGGACAGTTAACTGACTGAGGCACCCAGGTACCCCACCTCTAAACTTTTGGCAATCTGTTAAACTTTAAACCGTGTGTCTAATATAATCAGTTACCTTTTTACATAGGTGGCATCTTTGAAGATTTTTTGTCATTTTTTATATCATCAATCTATTTTTTCTTGCTTGTCAGAATTATGTCCTGTTTAGCAATTCTCTTCCTTTATTTTCTCATTGTTAATTTCTCTAAAAGCCTACTTTTTTTTTTATCAGGTGATTTTAAAGATTCCTTACCAAGATAGTTAATAATTACTTTCTGATACTCATTTAAATGAAAGTAGATAGCACTGTCTTGGCTACACAGTAAGGTTTACAGATTTTATGAATGGCACTTGGAAGGTTAGAAACATTACATAGGTTTTAGGTTAGACCTCTGGCAAAAAATTTGGATAGCTATAAGGCTAAAATCTGGCTTGGATTTATCCTTTGGTCAGTAGAGGTCATCTGTGCCAAAGAAACAAAGCCGTATGTATGTATGTATGTATGTATCTATGTATGTATTTATTTTCTGACTGATATTACTATAAAATTTGTAGCATAAAAACAAGAATTTCTTTTTAGTGTTAACACAACTAGTTTATGTCAAGCTGGTTTCTGCTTGCCTGAATCAGAGTTGTAAATAAATTTGCAAATCTGTGTATCCTGTGCTTTGAGGTTCTAATCCTGGAAAGGTACCCAAGGAATACTGGGTTCTCTGTCTTTTAGTTCATCTTTAGTTGATCCTTACAGCTGTAAACCTGTTGCTCTCCTATAACTTGTGTAGCTATTCAAAGTCTGGGAAAAAACCATGTATCTTCTGAAGTGCTAAGCTTACAAATTCTCAAATAGGCTTCACATTTCTAACAAGTAGTACATGTAATGGACAGATTTCTTCTAGAGTCATTTTCTAGAACTTTGAACAAGTTTCACTTTGCCTGTATAGACTTATCTTTTTTCTCCTTAATGGCCCAGAGTCACCAAAGGACAGCTTTCCCTTTATAGTGTATAAGCCTCACTTGGAACTACCTTGGGGTAGTTAGAGTATGAGGTCTAATCTTTAGAAAAAGAGGGGGAAAGGAATGTCATCAGAGTCCTGGGGATCTAATCGGCATTGCCTGTGTAGGAAGGAAAGCTATGGAGGTGCAGCAGAGCTGTTCCAGTCCAGGGACAAGTTCTGTTTCCCCCCAAGGATTGATGGAGATGCCAGTCTTTCATGGGTCTCACCTTGCATGGGGGCATAGCTGTGGTACCGGTGACAAATGGAAGCAACCTGCTGAGATGTAATGGGTTTAGAGAGCAGAGGATGATTCTAGTCATAGGACAGCGCCTGGAAATAGTACCCTTGGCTGTGGAACCCAAGCTGGAGTCCCGTGGGGAAAACTTGTTATAAAGAGTTTGCTGAGACATTTGCTTTCCCCGTGGCTCATTTGTTCCTTGCCAGAGGTCTACCCATGGGAAGGGTCCTAGTCACTAACCTGGGGAAATGCTATAAGTCACAGCTTGACCTTTGTGCAGGAGGAAGCACAAGTGCTAGTGAAAACTCAAAGAGGAAAATGTTTCTTCTGTTCTGTGCTCTGGGTAGGTCTATTTTTGTTGTGTGGAAGATTGTGAGGAGCTTCATTCTAAAAGCTTATCCTGCTAAATCTCTTGATGTCCTTGGAAATGACTTTAAGCTGTCTTTCCTTGTTTGTAGTTAATGGGATCTTGAAGCAGAAATTGAGTTATATCATCATCTGGGGACTGCAGGGAATCTCTAAGGATTACTTTCACTTTTTGTTTATTTTAAATAAAAAAATGCCTTTGAGGTATAGATGGCAGGGTAAAGACACAATGACAGGTATAGCCACCCTTCCTCCCTGGGTGCCTCAGTCATGGCACAAAGTTGTTGCTGTAGTTCTGTAGCCCTGCGGATAGTGTTTGTGATTTTTTTTGCGTATTGTATTTTTGGGACAGTGCTTCTTGCAGTGATAGAATCTGACTCATAGTAAGTCAAAATGGTTTCAGGTTTATGATATGCTTATAAAAGTGTACTAAAATTGGAGTTTGACTTTAGAAACAAGATTTTTTTTTTTTTTTTTTTTTTTTTTTACTATACATGGTTTCTTGAATTAATTTTTTTTAAATGACATTGAAGCAAGAGATCTCTGTTCATTTCAGACTGGGGAAATGTAAGAGCGTCTTGTATGTTTTTCTGATACAATCGCCATTGATCCTTAAGGGTTACTTGGATTAAAGTTAGCCTGTAGTCTCAATTTTTGTGTTACTCTCTCTCAAAGTAGGATGGCCTGAGATTTTAATTTAATTTAATTTATTTTTAAATAATCCCTATACCCAATACAGGGCTTGAACTCACATCCTGAGATCAGGAGTCACATGCTCCACTGACTGAGACAGCCAGGGGCCCCTAAGGTTTTATAATGTAGAAGGGTTTTATGCCCAGTACTGTTGATTTCTGTCTCGGTAAGAGCATTGGACCTCCACTGACATTTTGCTCCTCGCTGCTGTTAGTTAACACTACCTCTCTTCTTCAAAACTGAATGCCTTCCATATGTGTATGCCTTCTATTCCCATTGAGGCTGAGACTTACTGTTATTCACTCTCTTTTGCCCTTTTCTTTTTCCTTTTTTTTTTTTTTTTACATCCTCAATCTCCCTCTCATCACCCTTGTCAAGATCTAAAAAATTGTCTTTTTAAAAAAAATTCTGTCTTCAGTTAGATTCCATTAGATTCCCATTATGCTCAGTAAAAAGAAAGAATGATGTTGCAATAGGAGAGACCCTAGAGGTAGTCATATAATTTGTTGTACCACTATTTTCTTTTAATTGTTGAATAATGATAACAGTTTGTTTAAATAAGCACAGAGCTAGGAATCCCCTAACCTGCTCAATGGTGAATGTCAATGTTGTAATCCTAGTGGTTTATGCCTAGCTTGTATCTTAATCAACTTCATGATCCCATTACTTTTCAATGGTACTTCTTTATGAAACTTAATTCCTTAACTTTTTAGCACTAAATAATGTGGACATAAAAATAGTTATGTTGGGTATTTTTTGGTATATACCTTTTTATTTTTTCCCCCTCAGAAGAACCATTAAAAGATGATTGCCATGATCCCATCTTTCCATTGGGGGTGAAATTTTACCTTTTTTTCACCTTGGCGCAGCTACTGAAGAAATCAAATAATTAAAATGGAAGTCTAAGGAAAAATGGAGATATAGTGGAAAAGCCAGATTCCTCTAGCTGTCTCCCTCATACTACTGAAAGTTCTCTTAGAATGATATTTGGTTGGGTTATCTTTATTAATGGGTATTGGTGAGGGAGAAGAGAACCAACGACAGTGAAGTTGAGATTGTTTGGTAGCCATGGAAATGGGGGTTGGTGATGGCTTGTCAGTCGTTTTCAGTTTCTGGCATGAACACTGAACAGTACAGATTGGAATTTGGGTATTATGACTTTCATAATAAAGCATTTATTAAATGATTCTGTGTGAAACATGCTCTGTTCTCTGTGTAAGACAGAGTGCTCCTCTGTGGGGGTTTGTGATGTAAAGTGAACAATCACAGAATGAATACTCATTAGGATCAAACACCAAACAGATACTTAATATTTATAATGCTTGAGTGCGGTGGTGCCCAATCATTGGTATGAGGAAAGTTTGTTAGTTTAATTAGTCTAACAGTCCAGTGGCTGGACTGTTCCCTTTGCTTCTAGTTACTTGGGAAAGTTTTTGTGAGGAAGACTGATTTCCAAAGCGAGTTAAGTGATGGCAGGTTGAAGGATTGGTTAGCTGAGAGTGGGAAGGACATAGTGTATGAGACAACCAAGGGACAAGGATAGAATCCTGTACTGGTAAAGAGGATGAAGAATAGATATATTCTTTTTTTTCTTTTTAAGGGTCTTTTTATTTTTTATTAAAGGAATCTCTACACCCACCATGGGGCTTGAACTCCCAACCCTGAGATCAAGAGTTACATACTCCACTGACTGAGCCGGCCAGGCACCACAAGGACTGCATATAGTCTCATGAGGAAAGAGTCTATGGGAGAGAAGGGAGAGGTGAGGGTCCTTGAAGTGCAGTGACAAAAATGTGAAACTCAGATTAAGGAGCTGGTTCCTGGTCAATAGGACGATGTGATGTTCCTGTGAAGGTTTATGAAAGGACCATGTTAGTGCAGATGGAAAAGAATACAGTGTTTTTGAGACTCCTGACTCCCACATTTTATTAGGAACTGTATGACACTCCTTTAAACATATTGTAGTCTTGAGAACGTTCAGGCTCAGCATGTCCTAATACAGGTCACATACAAACTTAGGGGAAAAGGAAGGAGTTGAAAATCAGAGGAGGAGACGAGCCATGAGAGACTATGGACTCTGGGAATCAAACCAAGGATTTTAGAGGGGGAGGAGAGTGGGGGGATAGGTGACCCCAGTGATGAATATTAAGGAGGGCATGGATTGCATGGAGCCCTGGGTGTTATACACAATGAATCATGGAACACTGCATCAAAAACTAATGATGTACTATATGGTAACTAACATAATAATAAAAAAAGACTTACTGTATTGATGCATTTAAATTTTTTTTAATCATAAAGTTTGATGTAATTACTGTTACAAAGAAGGAAGTTACATAAAAATTTGTGGAAGGTAGTACCCATCATAGAGAAATGCCATTATCTTAGAGACTCAGCCTGAATTTCAAAGTTGTCTGTTGGAGCCACATTTCTTGAATTTTTTTTCTTTGAACTCACCAAGCTGGGTTGTGTCATTTTAATATCATAACATATATATATCAGAGAAAAAGAGAAAATGATCCTGGTACTGATTATCACTTGGGAGAAAGTTCAGAGAGGTGAACTTTTAATGAGACTTTGGTGTACTTATGATATATTTGTCCAGCACAATCACCCAAGTGGCTGACCTGACGTATATTGGTTTTCTGATAGCATCTGATTGCTACTCTGTGGGAAATTCTTCAAGTGAAAGGTAATTTATGGAACTTACTGATAAGAGCACTTCCATTTAAAAAAGCTTTCTATTGCTTTTAGATATACTCAGGAAAGGTCAAGATGTGCTAGGCTTCACTGTTAAGGTTGTGCTTACTGTGGGTCTATTCTAAATGACAGGAAAGGGACTGCTGTGCCAAGACTGGTGACAGGTGCTTTATTCAGTGATCACGGACACACAAAAATTGTCACAAAAGAGGTCCTAGAAATGATGGTGGAATTTTAAAGATTGATGAGAAAGCGTGAGATTTTATCGCCTTTCTCTTTTCTCTTTTTTTCTGTAGAAGTAAGAAAAGAGCTTTTATTTCATCTGAATGTCAAGTCAAAAGTAGTTAGTATTCATCAGACCAAGCTTTTCCCTTCTTGGGTCTTAGAAATTCAAGATCTCAGAAGTTTACAGCTGAAGCTTTATCCTCAATTCCAAAGGCCTCGAGGTAAAGCAAAGGAATTTAAAAATCAGCTTAACCTCTGCATTTAGGAAGAAAGTGGAACAAATCATATAACACTTAGCTTGGTATCACCTATAGGAGCACAGGTACTAAGGCAATAATCAAAATGACTCTGAAAATCAGTCTTGTCAGATCCATTTCCTCTTCTGTGCAGAAGCCAGAGACAAGGATGAAATAGTAAGTTACTCTTTCTTAATTTCAGTAAGCTTTCGATTCTGACACTCAAGACATTCTCACTGACAAGCAGGAAGAGTATCCTCTTCAGGAATAATTGTGACTTCACAGCAAAAAGAATACAATAAAAACAACATTTCCTTTATACCTATCCAAATTAATTGCTGTCCTTTGTCACCAGATGTGTTTTTAATTGCTCTGGCAAATTCTGTATTGTTGATATATCATAATTCTTAAACTATCCTTCCACTTTGGGGTCCTTGGATGATTTCAGTTTTTAAGTATTCTAAAATAGCACAATGCAGAACATCCATATGTAGATTCTTTTTCTTCCTTTTTCACTACCCTTTCCCTCCCTCTTTTCTTCCATCCCTCTTTCTCTTTTAGAGTACTGAATATTTCTTTACATTCCTAATATTGCCAGCTGGAATTATTGAGTAAAAAAAAATACGAACAGGTGGGGCACCTGGGTGGCTTAATTGGTTAAGCGTCTGCCTTTGACTCAGGTCATGATCCCAGGGTCCTGAGATTGAGCCCCATGTCAAGCTCTCCGCTTAGTGGGAAGCCTTCTTCTCCCTCTCCCTGTTTCTCTCTCGTATTTGTTTTCTCTCTCTCTCAAATAAATAAATAAAATCTTTTAAAAATATGAACAGTTTTATAGTTCTTGGTACATACTACTGATTATTTTTCAGAAAGATTGAATGAACACATAATGTCACTAAGAGAAGTTCAGCCCATACCCAACTTTTGTATCAGCATGGATGGGACTGGAGGAGATTATGCTGAGGAAATAAGTCAAGCAGAGAAAGTCAATTATCATATGGTTTCACTTACTTGTGGAGCATAAGGAATAACATGGAGGACATCAGGAGAAGGAAAGGAAAACTGAATTGGGGGACATTGGACAGGGAGACGAAGCATGAGAGACTGTAGACTCAGAAACAAACAGGGTTTTGGAGGGGAGGGGGGTGGGGGGGTTGTGAGAGCCTGGTGGTGGGTATTAAGGAGGACACGTATGGATTGCATGGAACACTGGGTGTGGTGCATAAACAATGAATCTTGGAACACTGAAAAAATATAAATTAAAGTTCAGCTCGGCAACATCAGATTTTATAATTCATGTTTTAGGCGGTCATATTTGAAACCTAAATTTCTAACTGTATTTTCTCACATGATTCCTATTTGTCTTTTTTTTTTTTTTAATTTGTTTTCTCCCCTTTGACTAGTTAGGAGTGATTTTTAGGTGTTGTGCTTACGTAATTGTATACTTCTTTTACATTTTCACACAACAAACCTTTATTACTTGCAATTTGTTGTACTCCTTTTTGTATTTCTTTATTACAGTTTAGTAAACTGATTTTCTTTGTTTTTTTTCTGAGATAATTTCTTAATCACCACGAAAGATTAATTTTCTGGTTTATTTCTTAAAATATTCAGTCATAAAGATACACAGATATGCTAAGCAAAGTATGGATCCAAGTAGATTTTTTATACTAATATTCAATTATTCCAGTTATTCCAGCATTTAAGTGGTGATTCCTCAACATTGGGTTGCTATTGATTTCCTACTTATCATATATTAAATGAACAATGCCGAATTATTCTTATGTGAACTACAGGGACCTCGTACTCAGTCTCCCTGCTTCTAGACAGCTCTTTCCTAATTAACCTGTGCAGTGACACCAGAGAGCTCTTTCCAAAACATGATATGCTCATGCTGTTCTTCGTGTTGGACTCCTTTAATGGTTCCATTTTTGTCAGGATAAAGCCTAAACTCCTTAGCATGGCCTACAGGTCTATTTATGATCTGAATCCTCTGTGTCTGTCCATAGCTGTGTGCTGACATTCCTTGAAGTGCTCTGTGCTCCAGCCGTACTGAACTACCTGTCCATCTCCGGACTGCTGCTGCTGTGCGTTCATACCTTAGGTTCCCTTGAAATCTGCTCCCTCTTCTTAGTCACTTTTTCTGAGAAGTTCACCTGTCATTCAATAAAGATTTTTTACATAGTGTATGCTAGGGAGTTTTAGATGCTAGAGATAGTGCTGAATAAAACAGAAGAGACTCTCTGCCCCTGGAGCTTTACGTTCTGGAAGAACCCGTGCCTGGGCTGGGTGCCTTTGTCTTCTCACAGAGCATACTACCTTATTCTTTAAGAAGAAAAAAACAAACACACACAAAAAACCCCAATGCAATATGAAATAGGCAAAGTTAGTCTCTCTGATTCTAGCTTTTCTATCAAGGGACTCTCTCCTCACATCCTTCCCAGGAGATGGCATTGGTGCTAATGTATAAATTGCCCCTTCTCTCATCCATTATCAAAACCTGTTCTCTTGAAAGGAGTTGGAACTAAACTCTCCTTTTTTACCTTCTGTAAAAGGAATAAAAGTATTATCCCTCCTGGGCATATTCCATTCTGAAAGGCCAGAAGAAACCTTAAGGTTGCATCAAATTGCCTAAAATCAAGTTAAATTTTGGAGTAATGAGCATTATTCAATACTGTTAAAACTGGAAAAAAAAAAGGCAGCTTGAAATAGAACTAGGTAGATTATAGTAGGTGTTCCCTCTAGGTCTGATGTCTTAGGCCTTCGGTTTTTAACACAATAATGGATTTCATGAGTAACCTTGAGCCCATTCATATTACTTATTTATTCCCAGTTGTCTACTAGGGTGAGAATTACTGTTTACTTCCTTTTTTGGATCTTGGGAAGAATGGTGAGCCACTTTGGAGGAGAAGTGCTATATAAATCTAATAAATGATAATAAATCAATGATAATAATTTTAAAAATAATCTCAGAGGACAGACTCTATATCAAGCTCTCTGTATCACCCTTATGAATCCCACTGGGGGACCTGGGTGAATCTTGAGTTTGTGATTTCCTGATTTATGAAGATTACCTTCTTGGGGCTTGAGTTTGAATTGGATTTTGAATGAGAGAAGTAAATGCTCTGATAAATTGAGCTAAGAATTTAGTGCAGTGGAAACGAAATAGGAAATGAAGAAAAGATAGTTTCATGGAAAACTGAGTATGGAGGAGCTAGAAAATAACTGAATATAGAGATAAAATATCACAGAAATGGTAAATAAGGGGCGCCTGGGTGGCTCAGTGGGTTAAAGCCTCTGCCTTTGGCTCAGGTCATGATCTCAGGGTCCTGGGATCGAGCTCTGCATCGGGCTCTCTGTTCAGCAGGGAGCCTGCTTCCTCCTCTCTCTCTCTGCCTGCCTCTCTACCTACTTGTGATCTGTCAAATAAATAAATAAAAATCTTAGGGAAAAAAAAATGGTAAATAAGGTACCTATGATAAAATAATATAGAACATGTAAACAAAGTTAACCTTTTATTGGTCAGAGGAGAAGACCACCAACATGTTCTGAATCTGTAGGAAGACCTTAAAGTATATTTTCTACTTACCAGTGAAAGCTGAACATTCTTCTGAAGAGTCTTTGGCCTTGTGCAATGTAAATATGTGAAGAAAGAAAAACACCTTATCCCCCCTAAACTAATTTGGTTTAGTTTGAAGGATAGGATAGGCCCTGCTGGGTAGTTATGTATTAATATGGTGTTACTTGGGGGCCTATTAAAAAAGGATAATTACTGGAGTTTTCATAATTGCTTCTTTAATTCCTTCCTCATAGTTTTATTCTAAATCACAAGTGGAGAGTTACTAGAAAATATAAACCCTCCTCAGCCACTATCCCTAGCAAACTTCATTATCTTTGAGATATTTGTTTCTGTAAAGAACAGTGACCAAAAAAGTAAATAAAATGGAATCCAGATTAACTAATTTTTATTCCTTTCTCTAATTCTTCAAAGCTAACCTTTAAAATGGGGTGTATATTTGAGAAAGAACAATTTATTAGTGATTAAAGCTGCTGTTATATTTAGAAATGCGTTTTAATTTAATTTTTTTTCTTTTAGAGAGCATGCACACACGATGTGGGGGGCGGCAGTGGGAGGGGAGAGAGAGAAGGAAGCAGGCTCCCTGCTGAGCAGAGAGCCCAATGTGGGGGCTCGATCCCAGGACCCTGGGATCATGAACTTAGTCGAAGGCAGAGGCTTTAACCCACCGAGCCACCCAGGTGCCCCGAGAGAGAATTTTAAATGGGCTCCATGCCCAGTGTAGAGCTCAATGAAGGGCTTGATCCTGTGACCCTGAGGTCTTGATCTGAGCTGAAATCAAGAGTTGGACACTCAACTGACTGAGCCACCCAGGCTCCTTGCCTTTTAATTTTAGTATTTGGGACATAAGGATATTGGACAAGGAAAGAAGTACACATAGCTGCTGGAACCGTCGATTATACTATACCATCTTTGCTTTCCTGTATCCTGGCCACCACAAGTCCCTAAGCTTCATGAATATGAAGGCCCTGCTGGACTGTCCCTGTAGAACTGTTTACAGAGAAGAACAGTCCAGCAATCAGAGGAACTGAAAAGAAATCTCAGTCTTGACTTGCTTCTCTCAACTTCTCTAAGTTACCCAGAGTAATGCTTCTTACAATCCTCTTAATTTTTTTCTCTAATTCTTTCATGTTAGGGCTGCTCAGCAATGCTTCTCTCACTGAAAGTATGAGCTTTTTCTGGTACCCCACCCTGATTTTCTTTGTGCTCATATATTTTCCCCAATTCTTTATGAGATGGGCAGACTTAGTATTCCTGGCTTCTTTTCTTATTTTTCTCTATTCCTTTCCCATTAGTTAGATTCTTTACAGGAAAGGTGAGTCTGTGGGGGCACCTGGGTGGCTCAGTCGGTTAAGTTTCTGACTTCAGCTCAGGTCACGATCCCAGGGTCCTGGGATGGAGCCCCGCATCGGGCTCCTTGCTCAGTGGGAAGTCTGCTTCTCCCTCTTCCCCTGCTCTTCTCCCCTGCTTGTGCTCCCCCCCCCCCACAAATAGATAAATAAAATCTTAAAGAAAGAAAGGTGAGTCCATAAACTGTCAGAGCAAGCAGGGATTCTTCCTTCTTTCCTCTTGGCTCTCAGGTCTTGCCTCTCTTCACTACTTCTCTTGATTCTGAATCACAGCAAGTCTTAGGAAACTGAACAGTGCAGAAGAGAACTTTCCTTACAGGGCTGTGCAGGACTGAGAAGGGGTAAGTTGAGTGGGTGAAGATAAAGTATATTTAAGTGATCCCCTCTTCTCTCAGGATGGGTGCATTCACACTTTAATAAATCATGTTACATAATGTTGCTTTGAGGATTTAAGAATTCTATTTTCTGGCTCCAAGGGAGGAAGGTTACAGACAGAAAAGAAGAGAGCAGTAACCAGCAGCAGGGGAGGAGAAATCATAAAGGAGATAATGCTGATCCATTCTCCCTCTATCCCAATCCTAATCAGTTGCAAGCAACTGGTCTCTTATTTTTATTTTATTTTTTTGACTCCTTAGCTGGTTAGTGAAAGTCTGTTTTGCTGGCAGCATCATATCTAATTGGCATATTTGGATCATTTTGTTGTTCTAGGCCATAATCAGGGTGCAATCTCTGCCAGTTGTTAAGCTAAAAAAAAAAAAAATATATATATATATATATATATATATATATATATATATATATATAGAAACATTGCTCCATATATCCTAATAATCTATCTTCCTCTTCCTTATCCCTACCACTTCCCTTGGTTAGCACAAATCCTTAGCCACTGTCATATTAAAGAAGGCTAGCATTCAGACATGGGTGATGGGACAGTTATCCTGAATTATCAACGAACAGTAGCTCAGACTCCAGTGCTATAAGGAGTTGCTTTGATCCATTGTTACTTAGCAGAATCCAGGGAGGGAAAGACTCTGTCTTGCTGGACTTGGTGCACCTTTGCATCCTGATGGTTGCCTCCGTACCTCTCCCTTTGCTCCTTATTCACCTGACTCTTAAGTTTGAAGCTCCCTGAAACTGTGCCTACCTTCACAGTGGTTTTTTCCTCTAAGTGTTTAAGCCTTAGCTTTCCTCTGATCTTCTTTCTCTGATCTGATTCCATCTGCTTTCTATCCTTTGAGAAAGCCTCGAAATTTGTGATCTGCTTAGCACTCTTTCTTGCTGTCACTAAAATTCTGAAATTATTCTTTTAAAGCATTTTCTTTCCTTTCACTGAATTTAAGATTCGAAGGGGTTTTAGATGTGCCTAAAGTCTATCATCTGAATCCAGTTTTAGCTTACATTATTTTACATACATGAATCTGTCGTTTTTGTGTACTATCACTCTTCCATGTGTGATCGACTCGAAACCTTATTAAATATCTGAACATCATTTATAGCTTTTTTGTAAGGAAGAAACATATTTTCAGCTCAAGTATATTCAAAAGTATAGAATATGTGAAGTTGATTTTGTAAGTCAACCCCAGATTTAAAAGAATTAAAATTGACTGTGACATAAATGAGTAGTGCAGATGACTACGCTGTTGATGGAGATAAAAGCTGATGTTGGGAACAAACTTGATTACTGGTTTATATTACATGTGACATGTGTATAGTTTTGATATATCTCTATCTGTGGAGAAAGTACATTGCATTTGTATAATTTGACTTACGTTCCAATAGTTTGTGTTTTTAAACATTGTAACACAAGCATTTTTCAAAGATGGAGAGCAGAGTTCAAACCGGCGCACACCGAGCCAAATCCAGGCTATACTCATGTCTTGTTTGACTCTCATAATATTAGTTGACTCAGTGTTTTTTGTTTTTGTTCTTTTTTAGATTGAGTTAATGGCCAGTGTGTGAAAGCCGGTGTGTGAACCAGACCCTAAGTTGCAGATTCTTTTTGAAAAGTCAGAAGATTAGGCAACACTGGGTCTGCATTGCTCTGGAGTAGTAAATGACTAGAGCTGAGTAGTGGCTGTTCTTGTTAGCTAGTAGTTCGCCGCAGTCTTCATCCTTCTCACCAGTGATAATTCCTATTGTTCCCTACTCTTAAACCAGTCTGCTGCTTTCTTTATGGTTTTTTTCCTCCTAATCTTGTGGGCATTTGACTTTGTGACTCTTGCTCTACAGTAGTCTTTACAACCGTTACTTCAAATTATTATAAAATAGCCATGGAGTAGGCGTACTATAATTCTCAGGATTTTTTTAATGTATAAAATTCTGTGATTTTTCAACTTTGTAAACATATTTTTCCACATTGGCATTATAAGCTAGAAGCAGATGTGTAGAGTCAGAAAAATGAGAATGGGTTACATGGCTCTTGAAAATATGCAAAATACCTTCCCGATAAAAATAGGTAACGTTGAAATTAGGAAGAGGAGGCAATTGAAGTCTGAAGAAAAGCTGGCTTCTCCCCCCCCGCCCCCCAGGGTCTCACAGTGTCCCTGTGGGGGGCGGTCACATCAGTTTAGGTCTGGTTTTTACTTTTGTTGATCCAATTAGTGATCAAAGGATGAGTTGATGAACATAAATGTAATCTTGAAAAAATATTTCACTATACTGCAGTGAAGACTGGCACAGTAAGCTCTTTTTAAAATACAGAACATCTTAAAAATAGAACTACCCTACGATCCAGTAATCACACTACTAGGTATTTGCCCAAAGAACACAAAAATACTAATTCATATGGACACATGCAACAATAGCTAAATTATGAATGGATAAAGATGTGTATGTATGTGTGTATGTGCCCCTACGTATATATGTATATATAATGGAATATTACTCAGCCATAAAAAGGAAGCCTTGACATTTGCAACAACATGGATGAAGCTATAGGGTATTATGCTAAGCAAAATAAGTCGGAGAAAGATAAATACCATATGATTCTACTCATATGGGGAATTTAAGAAACAAATAAGCGAAGGGGGAAAAAATGAAGGCAAGCATAAAACAGATGCTTAACTGTAGAGAATGAACTGATGGTTACCACAGGGGAGGTGGAGGGCTGAGGGAAATAGGTGATGGGGATTAAGGAATGTATTTGTTGTAATGAGCACCAAGTGATGTATGGAATTGAATCACTATATTGTACACCTGAAACTAATATAACACTGTATGCATATTAGCTAACTGGAATTTAAATAAAAGCTTTTCAAATAGTATGTTGACACCAAAACCAAACCAAAGCAAAACATCTGTCTCCCAAAATTAAAATTCCTGTTGAGTCAGGTTCCATTTCCCTTAGACACGCTGGTTAAATACTGCCACATTTTTCTTTGCACCACCTCCCTTCTTTCTTTCTTTTTTTTTTTTTTAAAGGTTTTATTTATTTGTTTATTTGACAGAGATTACAAGTAGGCAGAGAGGCAGGCAGAGAGAGAGAGGAGGAAGCAGGCTCCCTGCTAAGCAGAGAGCCCGATACGGGGCTCGATCCCAGGACCCTGGGATCATGACCTGAGCCGAAGGCAGAGGCTTTAACCCACTGAGCCACCCAGGCGCCCCCCTTCTTTCTAAAAAAGCCATTTATACTGCCATCTTCTTTTAATATATTCTTCATACAAATTTCAATAACAGTAGGTTACAGCTTTATTTTAAATAAATCATTTTTGCTGTGATAACTAATTACCTTACTTTAGACTTGGAGTAGAGGACCCAAAATGGCCTTTTTATGATGGATGACTTCTACAGAGAACTAATGTCATTATATGTTTACCCTTTATAGACTCACATTCAGTTATATCTTCCAAGTTCTGGATATACTTTGTTCTTATGTGCCAATTAAACTGACATTTACTTGACACCTCATAGTTCCCCAAATAAAGTTCAGTATATTGTTTTATTCCATCCACTCTGTGTCAGCCCTCTGAGATAGGGTATCATGATCCCCATTTTTAAAAAAGAAGCTGGTGAACAGAGAATATAAGTGACTTGCTCAAGGTCAAAAAGGTAGTAAGTAATGGAGTTGGGAATTAAACTGAGATTTTCTGACGTTTAAAATCCCTGCTTTTGAAATAAACAGTAGTCTGGGGTCCAGGAGATCAAGTAGAACCAAAGAGTGGCCTCAGGGGTCAGAAACTAGGAGGAAGCATGATGCTAAGGTACAGTTTGTTCCTTTTGTAGGTCTTTTGTGCTTCTACCAAGACAGCAAGGTGACCCGACCGGTCAGAAAGGTTCTCAGGCAGACAGCTTCAGCCTGTTTGTGAGAGTCCTGAAAATTTGGTACCCTCCAGTCCTGTCTGGGGTAGCTGCAGGTAGGAGAGCAAAGGCTGGGGAGTTGTTTTTTTTGTTTGTATTGTTTTTGTTTTTGTTTTTGTTTTGCAGATCCATTCCTGTAAGACCTTCTCTGCATCTGGCTAGTCACAAAGATACTCACTAAAATAAAACTTCTCCCTAAGGCATTTTCGTTTGAATAGAGGTTGTGTAAATAGATGACAGCAGGGAAGAGTCAGTGAGGGTGGGCTTGTGACTCTGTGCTGAGTGTGAAGCCCTGCACCAGGCTCCATCTCACCACCCTGAGATCTTGACTGGGGCCGAAACCAAGAGTCTGGTGGCTTAACCGATTGTGCCACCCAGGTGCCTTGAATTATGAATTTTTAAGTAGTGAGCAGATGTTTAATAGAAGAAGTTCTTATATTCCTTTCAGGCTTTTGTTTTCTTAAAATGATTTCTAAAACCATATAATAACTACTTTTAAAGCAAGTTCTTGATAATTCTTGTACACATAAGCATTATAGTACACTTTGAAATATAAAAATAAGATATATTTCTGTCTCCAGAGACCTCTGGCGTTTTCATATGGACAGGGAGACGTATTTAACAAATCGTTTTTTGGCATTTGGGTTTCCTTTTGTTGACTCTTGAAACATCATTTGGTGAGCGTATTTCCTAGCTCTTTATTGCACCCCAGATGGCCAAGAATGGGAAGACCACTAAAGTAGCATCTATTTCATTTGTAGAGATTAGAAAAAGATGCTTATTGTCCTGTTTCCTCAGAGGATTCAGAATGGGTGATTTAAAGCAACTCTAGGGCGCCTGGGTGGCTCAGTGGGTTAAAGCCTCTGCTTTCGGCTCAGGTCATGATCCCAGGGTCCTGGGATCGAGCCCCACATCGGGCTCTCTGCTCCGCGGAGAGCCTGCTTCCTCCTCTCTCTCCCTGCCTGCCTCTCTGCCTACTTGTAATCTCTGTCTGTCAAATAAATAAATAAAATCTTTATAAAAAAAAAAAAAAATAAAGCAACTCTAAATGTTTTGGAGTTAAAAGATAGTTGGAATCCAGCTCCTCCAGGCCTAGTGACCTTGAGATTTACAAAGAAGCTGGAAGAAATCATATTACACCTTTATTAATGGTATATATTTGAAACATTTCAAATGTATTTGTGCATTTTAGCTAAATTAGTGTAAATTCAGTGAATATAAATCATGCTTAGAACCCTACTAATTTCTATTACATTGAAATCGTTATTCTCACTATGAGACTGCCTTCTAACCTATGGAACTTTTCCACATGCAAGTTATTTTAAGGGAAAAAGTCTCCACATGATCTGCAAATGTTATCTAATGCATTTTTAAATGCTGCTAAGACAGACATGTCTTCATACAGAGGAATTGTCCTAGGGACATTAAAAATTCTGTTTTGAGATCTAGAAATCCTCTTTTTGGGTCTTTTTTTTTTTCTTACCCTGAGAATTACTATTATGAAGGGATGCATACTCAACCAGTATCTGAAGGATGCTCCTAGCAGCTACATCAAAATATTCTTAGGGACTTTGTTTACAGACCAGATGAAACCTGAAGATCAAAAGAAATATATTGATCAAGTCCTTTTAGGAACAGTTTATCACTCTACAATACCTTTAGCAATTGCTGAAAATGTATGCTTGTAGGAAGTTTTTAAATTGCCAAAACCATCAAATCATTTGCTTGGTTCTTATAGACTCTGTAAACTAAATGAGTCTGTCTAAGAAAAATTGAGCTAAGCACTATGCCTGGCACTGTCCCTGTTGCAGATGGAAGGCCAGATGAGAAGGAGCAGTGGCCAGTCATCCAGCTCATAGAGGTATGGTGTGGAAATACATCATGCACACATATACAGGTATACACATGAGGAGTTAAAATAAGAAAGGAAAGGTATTTAGTAGTGCATAAGAAGACTTCATGTTTGTAGTGGGTTGCCTTCCTGGAAAAGACATTTTAAGTGGAAATCATTTTTAAATTTAATTTGGCATTCCTTTCAAGGTAACATTAGATATGGGTTTATGCTTAACTAGGAGAGAGATTCCTTAGTCTTTATACTTTGGCTATAAGTCTGATATTTAATCAGCTATTAATGGTAGAAAAGTATAATAATAGCCACACACTTTTCAAAGATAATGCATTTTCTCATTTAATTTCTCAAACTGTTATCTTCATTTTGCAACCGAGGAAACCAAAGTTTAGAGAAGTTCAATAATCTGAGGAAGATCATAGGGCACGGAAGTACCAGAGCATGGATTCATTAAAGGGATTAGAAAATGCTTACCCCTTGAGAGTTTTGGGGATAGGACTTGAGGAGCAAGCAATGAAAAAAATATTTAGGCTAGAGATGGATTATAATGGAAAAGAAGAAGTGGTCTCTGCTTTTACTGTGTTAAAGGCAATTATAAGATTTTGTTGCCAGAATATTATATTAGTGATTTGCTTTGTTGAGTGGCCGTAAATTGAGGACCATTTGTACTGCAGTTGTAAAATATATGAAGTCCTGCAAAATGTAGGTAATAATAACATTTGTCTTGCCTGAGTAACAATGGTACCAACTCAAAAATAGGTTGGACCATCATAATGGATAAATACCTGTTTATAATTGCAGTGGGATGTGTACCTTATGGTACAAAGTTCTTGGTACATGATGACACTGGACATGGTATCTTTAAAATAGATTAGAAGAGCAAATGATATTGTTAAGAACCTAAGAGGTACTCACAACCAGAGTATTCAAGAATAGTCAGGGGTGCCTGGGTAGCTCAACTGGTTGAGTGTCTGACTTCAGCTCAGGTCATGATCTCAGGGTCTTGGGACTGAGCCCCACATTGGGTTCCCCACTCAGCGGGGAGTCTGTTTGTCCTTCTCCCTCTGCTCCTCCCACTGCTTCCTCTCTCTCTCTTTCTCTCTCTCAAATAAAATCTTAAAATAAAAAGTATAGTCAGGATGGGACAGATTGACATCTAGTATGTAGAAAACTAGGAAGGATGTTGCTCTCATACCAAGAATAAGAATTCAGATAATATACAAAACTAACTTTTCTTGAGCTTATCAGAAGCCAACATTGTAAGGTAGTCAACTAGCTTGAAACGTAGGGATATTTAGGCACCTCCAAGGAGAGACAGGATGAAAGCTCTGGCTTGCCTGTGGCAGAGAATAGGAGGGAGATGGGATCCCATACTAGTGAATAAGATCTTTGCTATAAAATTTAACAAATTATTAAAAGTTGAATGTGGGCTAGGATAAGAATGGAACACTTAGGGGCTACAGATACAAATGGTGTTTATACCTATTTTTTAAAAAATATTTATTTTAGAAAGAAAGTGAGAGAGCGAGCATGTTAGCAGGAGGAAGGGCAGAGAGAGAGGGAGAGAATCTGACTCTGCACTGAGCATGGAGCTTGATGCAGGGCTCAGTCTTTTGACTCTGAGATCATGATCTGAGCCGAAACCAAGAGTTAGATGCTTAACTGACTGAGCCACTAAGGAGCCCCTGTACCTATTTATAGTTCTATAACTAAGGTCCTCTGATGGGTATCCTTGGAAAGATGGGAGACAGGACAGAGGACAAAAGAAATCCTCCCTCAGTTCTATAGGAATGAAGAGGGGAGCAGCTGCTGCTGTGAGAAAGAAACAATGCTCTATCTATACTATAAGGGGAGAAAAAAAAAAGGCCTACATCTATTTGAAGGAGAGAAACTCTGTTGTTCCCTAAAGTACAAGTGAAGACCCACTGTGGCTAGGGATAAAGGAAATAAAGTATACAATATACTCTACCCATGGGGGGAAGACGTAGAAACCATCTGAACCCCCACACCATTAGAAGTCTTCTATGAAGTATTAAAAAAAAATTAGGAGACACACAAAAAAAGTGGAAAAAAAACAACTGACAGTCAAGAGACAAAATAATCAACAGAATAGGACTTAAGGATGACCAAGATGTTGGAACAATGAGATAGAGAGTTTGAAATAACTATGTGTGTTAAAGGCTCTAGGAGAAAAGATAGATGACATGCACGAAGAGATAGGGAATTTCAGCAAAGAGATGGAACCTAAAAGAAAGGGTCAAATGGCAATGGTAAACATGTAAAACATCGTAGTCATGAAGAATGCCTTTCGGGATCTCGGCAATAGACCTGACACAGGAAAGAGTTAGTTGAAGATAATTATTGAGGAATTAACTTGAAGGTAGTTAATAGGAATTACCCAAATCAAAACATAAAGAGAAAAAAGAGTTAGGATGAAAAAAACCCTACAATACAGCACAGCAATCAAGAGCTCAGGAACAATATCAAAGGATAGAATGTACTAATGTACATGTGATTGGGATCCCAGAAGAAAGAGAATGAACAGAAGAAATACTAGAAGACACAGAGATGAGAGTTTTCCATGAATTATGAAATGAAGTCAGCAAGCCACTGATCCAGTAAAGCACAGAGCATCCCAAGCAGGGTCAATGCTCCACACAATACATACATCTGTAGGCGTACCATATTCACATTTCTGAAAACCAAATATAAAGTGAAAATCTTGAAGGTAGCCAAAGAAAAAAAGGCACATTACATACAGGGGAATAAAGATGTTAATTTGAATAGACTTCTTATCAGAAACCTTGTAAGCCGGATGACAATGAATGACATCTTTAAAGTGATGAAAGGAAATACATCTTTCAACCCAGAATAGATTTTAAGGCAAAAACTGTCACAAGAGAAAAGAAGGATACTGTATAATGATAAAAGGTCAGTCTACTGGGAAAATATAATAATTATATGTGGAACTAAAATCAGAGCACTTAAATATATAAAGCAAGCACTGACAGAACTAAAGAGAGAAATAGGCAGCAACCCAGTGGTGGTAGGAGCCTTAATACTCCATTTTCAATAACAGATAGAACTTCTAGGCAGAAAATCAACAAGCTGTGGACAGTGATACATCAACAAACTAGACAACCTAGAAGAAATGGAAAAATTCTTAGAAACACGCAGCTTATCAAGACTGAATGAGGAAGAAAGAGAAAAATCTGAATAGACCAATTACAAGTAGGGAGATTGATCTAATAATCAGAAGTCTCTGAAGAAAAGCCCAGGACCAGATGGCTTCAATGATAAGCTCACAGCTAACATGCTCAATACTGGAAGGATGAAAACTTCTAAGATCAAGAACAAGACAAGGGTGCCCACTCCCACTACTCTTCTTCAGCATAGTACTGGAGGTCCTAGCTAAGGCAATCAGGTAAAGAAAAAGAAATAAGGGTATCAGAATTGGAAAGGAAGAAATAAAACTGTCTTTATTTGCAGGTGATAAAATTTTACATATAGAAAATTCTGAAGACTTGGTAAAAAAAAAACTTATATCAACAAATTCAGGAAAGTTACAGGATACAAAATTAACACAAAAAATCAGTAGTGTAGGGGAACCTGGGTGGCTCATTTGGTTAAGCATCTGCCTTCAGTTCAGGTCATGATCCCAGGGTCCTGGGTTGGAGCCCTGCATTGGGTTCCTTGCTCAGCAGAGAGTCTGCTTCTCCCTCTGTCTGCTGCTCCCCTTGCTTGTGCTCTCTCTCTCTGACAAATAAATAAAATCTTTTTAAAAAATGAGTAGTGTTTCTACACTAAGAATAAAACTTCTGAAGAAATGAAGAAAGCGATCCTATTTATGATAGCATCAGAAACAATAAAATACCTAGGAATAAATTTAACTAAGGAGGTGAAAGATCTCTGCTGAAAACTATAAGACATTGATGAAAGAAATCAGACACAAATAAATGGAAAGGTATCCCATGGCCATAAATTGGGAGAATTAATATTGTTGAAGTTCAATACCATTGAAATCCATCCATAGATTCAGTGCAATCCCTATAGAGTTTCCAATAGAATTTTTTACAAAAGTAGGAAAAAAAACTCCTAAAATTTATATAGAATCACAAGAACTCTGCTTCCTGATTTCAAGATGTACTATAAAACTACAGTCATGAAAGCAGTCTGGTATTGGCATAAAAATAGACAAAGAGGCCAGTGGAACAGAACTCAGACCCTAGAAACAAAACCAAGCATATATAGTCATCTAATAATGACAAGGGAGCCAAGAATACCCAGTGGAGATAAGTCTCTTCTATAGTAATAATTGGATATCCACATGTAAAAAAATTAAACTGGACTGATAACTCACTCACAAAAATTAACTTGAAATGGACTAAAGAATTACATATAAAACCTGAAATCATGAAACTTAGTGGAAAACACAGGAAAAAAGCTCCTTGACAGGGGTCTTGATAATGATTTTTTTGGATATGATTGAAGCACAAGCAACAAAATAAAAAAAACAAGTGAGACTACATCAAACTATAAAAGTCTGTACAGCAAAAGAAAACATCAACAAAGCGAAAAGACAACCTAGGGAATGGGAAAAAATTTGCAAACTACATATTTGATAAAGAGTTAATATCCAAAACATATAAAGAACTCATACAACCAACAGCAAAGAAGAAAGTAACCCAATTATAAAATGGGCAAAGAATCTCAACAGACATATACAAGAAGATACACGAAAGGCCAATGGGTATGTGAAAATATGCTCAATGTCACTAGTCATTAGGGAATTGCAAATTAAAAACACAGTGAGATAGCACCACATACCTGTTAGAATGGCCATCATCAAAAAGACAAGCGATAACATGCTAATGTGAGTAGGGAGAAAAGGGGACCATTGTGCAGTGTTGGTGGAATTATAAATTAGTGCAGCTTCTGTGGAAAACAGTATGGAAGATCTTCAAAAAATTAAAAATAGAACTACCATATGATCTAGCAATGCCACTTCTGGGAACATATCCAACGGTAACAAAAACACTGAAAAAGGTGAATGCACTGTTATGTTAATAGCATAATTTATAATAGCTAAGACATGGAAATAACGTAAGTGCCCATCAATGGATGAACACATCACGAAGTTGTGAAATAAATATAATATTTATAAATAAATATATATAATATATATTCAGCTACAAAAAATGAGGAAAATCTACATTTGCGACAACATGATGGATTTTGAAGGCACTATGCTAAGTGAAACAAGTCAATGAAAGACAAATATTATATGGTCTCACCTATGTGTGTAATCTAAAAACAAAACAGAACCCAAACTCATAGGGAAAGGCATCAGACTTGTGATTATCAGAGGCATGAGTTGGAGGAGGGAGAATTGGAGGAAGGTGATCAAAAGGTACAAATTTCCTGTTATAAGTATTAGGGATGTAACACATAGTATGATGACTATGGCTAACATTACTATATGATATATCAGAAGGTTAAGAGTAAATCCTAAGACTTCTCATCACAAGGAGAAAAATTTTTTCCCTTTTCTTTTTATTGTATCTATGTGAGAAGAAGATGTCAGCTGAACCTATTGTGGTAATCATTTTACAATATTTGTAAAAAATCAACAAGGCAGTATTGCACTTGAACCATACTTTGGACCAAATGTGACTAACAGACATATACAGAACATTTCATCCAATAGCAGCAGAATACACATTCTTCCCAAGTGCACATACAACCTTGTTTAGGATGGATAACCTGTTAGGTTATAAATCAAGTCTTTAAAAATTTAACAGATTGAAATCATATCGAATGTTTATTCTGATCACATTGGAAATGAAACTAGAAATCAATAGCAGAAGGAAGACTGGAAAGCTCACAAATATGTGGAAATTTAATAGCATACTCTTTTTTTTTTTTCCAAAGTATTTTATTTGAGAGAGAGATTGATTATTATTCAGACTGTAAAAAAAGTAGTCTGCAAATGAAACATGCGTGAATCTTGAGGACATTATGCTAAGTGAAATAAGCCATTACAGAAAGACAAATATTCCATGAATCCACTTATATGAGGTATCTAGAATAATAGAACTCATAGGATAATGGATGGTGGTCACTAGGGGTGGGGATAAAGGAGAATTGGGGAGTCACTAATCAGTAGGCATAAAGTTGAATTAAGTAAAATAAGTTCTAGAGATCTGTTCTACAACATTGTACTTATATTCAATAATGTACACTTAAAAATTTAACAGGGTAAATCTAAAGTTCAGTGTTTTTAGCACAAAAAAAGTTTAAAGGAAAAATGGTAGCTTCTGTGTTATGTGTATTTTACAATAGTAAAAAAGAAATCAAGGTTTTTCAAGATTTTTCAAGAATAAGGACGAAAAGAGTGCAAAGATAAAACAGTGACAGTGATACTTTAATGTGATTAGACAACGTTCAAGCCATGTCCTTAGAGTTTAGAAATTAAAACTTCATTATTCAAGGAGCATAATAATTTAGGATAATAAAATACAGGAATAGTAATATGAAAATAACAATGGTAGCTAACATTTACTTAGGATATGTTATGGACCAGACGCTATTATGTGTTACATTTGGCATTGCCAGATTTTTTTTTTGTAAAGGCCAGATAGTAAATATTTTTGGCTTTGCAGGACACATATAATTTCTTTTGCATATTATTCTTTGTTTTGGTTTGTTTGATGTGTTTTTTTCATTTTTGCAACCTTTTAAAATGTGAAAACTATCTCAGCCTGAGGTCTGTACAGAAACAACCTGCAGGTTGGATGTGGCCTAGGCCTCTTATGATCTAGACCTTGAGGTTTTGATTTCAGCACATATGACTACTTAATAAAATTCAAGCAAATTGTTTATTCCTGAAAAGTTTGTAGAAAATACCCAAAGCAAATGTAACTTGAGAATTGATTGTATTTCCATGGATTTTGTTGCTGTACAAAGAATGATATCACCACATTAAAGAAATCATTCAACTCCTCTACCACCCTAGCACTATAGCCAAGTCCATATTACTTTCCAATCCTGGCCTTCATGCAGTGTATTTTAAGGACACTAATTTTTAATGTATGTCCAGCATGTAAAAATAATTTCAGTGTTCCTATTTTTAAAATCTCATTATCATTTTTTATAATCTAATAGAATGTTAAAAAATTTATCAGTTGGGTTCCGATCATGCTGCCTCATCAGGTCTGTTGCTTTTTATTCCTTCTCTAATCGCATAACATCTGAGCAACATTTTTAAGCCTATGACCACAAAGCAAGAGTTCCAAAGGAGGAGGGAGGAGAGAAGAGTAAAAAAAGAACCCATGAGTATTGAGCATGACAAAAAGATGAGAGTGAAGAGGGACAGAATTACCAAAATGATGCATTTCTACCCCAAAGATCAATTTCTTTCTCTTTAAGATTTTATTCTTAAGTAATCTTTACACCCAACGTGCAGCTCGAAGTCACAACCCAGGGATGAAGAGTTCCATGCTCTACTGACTTTGACAGTCAGGTACCCCTAAAAGATCAATTTCTGTTTAAAGTTTGTTCAAACTTTTGGCCTTCAGTGCCATTCTCATTTTTGGTTATGTTTGTGCAGAGTTACTTTTGGCTTCTTTATTATTTCTTGTAAGACTGGTGCTGTTTTGTGTTTTATGACCACCTTTTCTTTTGCTGCTCTGTCTCCAGCAGTTTTCTTTAGCTAAGGCTAAAGTTGGATCTCCCTTACATTCTTATGTATTTTCATTTGTCCATTACCCTTCCCAAATACTTAACTTTCATAGGAATAAAAAATACATTTTGTAATTTAAGAAATAAACACTACCATGTACCATTATATTGAGGTCTGGGGTCCTCCAGGATCCCTGAGACCCTTTCAGAGGGTCCTCAGTGTCACAGCTTTTTTTTTTTTTTTTGAGTCACAAAAATAGTCACAGCTATTTTTATAATAATACTAAAGGTATTTACCTTTTTAACTTTCTTGATTAATGCATATTTTATAAATTTCTCAGTTTTAATTTTTATTGGGTAGATATTAATAGATATAATCCACATAAACAAAAGCTCTTCAAGTCCTTAATCATTACTAACAATGTAAAGGAATCCTGAGACCAAAAAGTTTGAGAATGGCTGCTGCATCCTATCCTATCAGCAAACGCTGACCAAGCACTTTGTATTTTCAAGCAGAGTTCTAGTCTTGGAATAAGTGACAGAAGTTTTCCTCAAAGATCTCCATTTAAGTGGAGAGGGATAGGGGCACCTGGGTGGTTCAGTCGGTTAAGCATCTGCCTTCTGCTGAGGTCATGATCCCAGGGTCCTGGGATTGAGCCCTGCTCAGTGGGGAGCCTGCTTCTCCCTCTCTCTCTGCCCTTCCTGGTCCCGTTTGTGTTCTTGCTCACCTTTTTAGATACATAAAATCTTAAAAATAAATAGAGGTTGATAAAAGGGTATAAGATGAATCTTCCAGCTATAAGATGAATCAGGTCTGAGGATCTCATGTAAAAGATGGTGGCTATAGTTGATAACACTCCATTGTATAATTGAAATTTAATAGAATTGGACTTAAATGTTCTCACCAAAAAAAAAAAAAAAAGTGAGATGATGGATGTGTTAATTAACTAGATGGGGGGATATTTTCACCATGTATATGCATATGAAATCATCACAATGTACTCTTTAAATATCTTACAATGTTATATGTCAGTTATACCTCAGCAAACCTGAAATTTTAAAAAAAGCTCTCATAGTTCAGCAGAGAACACAGACTCCTCAAAGCATAAGTTTTGCTTTGAGGAGTCTGTGTAGAAGGTATCCCATATAGTGGGAACCCAGAAAGAAGGAATTTTAACTAATTGTGGAGTATGGTGCTTGGTGGTAGAAGGGATGAATGAGAAGTGGGACTCCTCTCTGTTAAGACTTCCTGGAGGAGGTAACCACCAAACCAGTGATTGTAATGATCAGAATGGGTTAGCTGGGTCATGGACTGTGATAGGAGGCATTCTCAAGCAAAGGAGTGGAAGCCAAGAGTGCAGTCAGTGCATGCAAGCAGACACAAGCAGGGCTGGGTTGTTGTGTGCAGTGTCCGTCTCAGGGAGAACTGGAGACAAGGCTAGAGAGGTGGCAGGAGCCAGCTCTTTGCCATTTTAGCCTATTAGGGGCTTGGACTCCATCCTTAGAAGGAAAGGAAGTGCCATCTATTTCTTTCTTTCTTTTTTTCTCTTTCTTTCTTTCTTTCTTTCTTTCTTTGGCACATACTTGGTTTTGTTGCTCCTTTCTATACGTAAGAATTTGGTTTATTAAAGTAGTATTCATTGCTGAGTGTTAGAGTAGCTTCTAAGCATGTCACATATGTTGACACTTTACATAATACTCATTTTACTTCTGAGAAAATGAGAGCTCAGAGAGGTTTAGGATGCATAGCTGTCTGGAGGGTGAAATGATATTTAAGTCCACGCAGCCTCGCTCCAGAATCGGCACTCTTCACGGATGTGCTGTAGTGCCTCTCCGTACAAACCAAAGGAAAAAGGGTAAAGGGCAGGGAGGTGAACAGCTAGTTACAAAACTGTTCTCAAAAATGAAAACTAGCTCTGTGAATGTGCTGTGAACTACCGAAGTGTGTATTTTGAAGGGGTGAAATTTCTGGTCCTGTGTTATATCTCAGTGAAAGAAGAGCCTATGATGAGATGCATAGAGCTTTATAGATACAACTCAGGTAATGAAAGTAAGTCTCTGACTTACATTCTAACAATAAAACTCTTCTATTAACATCTGATGATAGACATTTAGCAAATGGGATCTTAATAGGCTTCAGTGAAAATGTGAAATTGAAGCTCCCTTGGGAGCTTCAAATGCAGGTTATGAGGCATATGTGTAAATTGGGTCACAGCCCTCTACTTGGTTATATGTGGAAATTCAAAGATTTCTGCAGTGAATGTGTATAAAATAAGCTTGTTCCATATCTTGACTTAACTTTGCCTTTCCCTTTACTTTTCTACCTCTGACCTTCCTGTGCATTCTCTGCTTCATGTTGTCCCTATATGGATTTATATTTTTGCTTTAAAATCAAATGCTTAATGTCTTTTAATGTCTGCTTATAAATACTAGTTTCTCCTCAGCTCTGTGATAGCCTTGAAAAAAATAGAAAAATCAGCTTTAGTACATAGTTGTATTGCTCCTTACTGAAAAACATTTTTGCAAGTTTATGATCTTTTTTAGGGAAACATTTAACTTTATTTTTCTGTGAAACAGAATTTAACCATAGTTTTTCAAACACAGTAATGCGCTTAATGGGAAGGAATTGTGTGGTAAATATTCACCATCCATTTAGTTCTAATGAGCGGTAATTATGGTGTGTTTTCTTGTTAAAGCTAATGAATGTTAAAAGTAGTTCCATTTTTTGAAAGGCAAAACTGAGAATTGCTAGAGCTAAGCAGAATAGCCAAGAGAGAAAGAATGATAGGCAACAAATAGTGGACAGACCCCAAAATCTTGAAATCCCCAGCTCAGTAAGAAAAGACAAAACACGTTACCAAATCTGCATGTTTTTGCAGACATTTAAATCTAACTGTGACAGTTTCTTACAACTAGCACATTTATTTTTAAGAAATTTTGTTTCCAGACCTTTGAAATAATTTGAGTGATCATCTTCAGACCACTGCGTATGGTACTAATATGAAAGCTTCAGCAGCATTATCAATAACAGCCAAAAGGCAGAAAAACCCACATGTCCATCACCTGGGAAATGGGTGAATAAAATGGGGTATATCCATACAATGGACTATTATTTGGCAATAAGAAAGAATATATGCTGCAACATGGATGAGCCTTGAAAACATTATGCTAATTGGGATAAACCAGTCACAAAAGACCACATACTGTTTGATTCTGTTTGTATGAAGTGTCCAGGATAGGCAAATCCATGGAGATAGAAAGTAGATTAATGGTTCTCTAGGGCTGAGGGAGAGAGGATTTGGGGAAATGGGGAGTGACTGCTAATGGGTGTAGGTCTTCTTTTGGGGATGATAAAAGTGTCCTAAAATGGATTGTACCAAATGTTGCACAATTCTGTGACTATACCCTAAAGACCACTGAATTACATGCTTTCAGTGTGTGAATTATGTGGCGGGTGAGTTACATCTAAATAAAGTTGTTAGATCTATCCATCTATCTGTGTCTCAGTGGAGCGATAACTTGAATACTGAAAAGTTTGAAAATGCATGTTGTGAGGGGATGTACCAGGACAAAGACTATGTTGTACAGAATATGTCTAATTGGAACTATTCCATAAAACTTCACAACTTTGAATAGAAGGATTCTTCCCCTCTTGCAGGCTAAAAATCCTGTATCTCATGGTCATCTTGTTAATACTTAATTCCTATATTCTCTCTTTCTGGAGAAACTTTGGACTCTGACAGAGCTCATTCTATACTGCCCTGAGGTCCCGGAGGCTAACACTGTGGTAGCTGATGAGTCAAGTGGACACCCTGTCTGGCTGTGTTCCCAAGGATACAGTTAGATTAGGGCAAATGGCATGAGAACAATGCTTCAAATGTATTAAGGACAAAGAGGTTTTTCTTCCTGATTGACCATAGGTGTCTTCTTGTCCTAGTCTCTCTTTCTTTGAACAACAGAAGGAAAATTTCCCAATCAAATCTTTGGGGATTGTCTTCCCTTCCCCCTCCCAGTATCCCAGGGTGTGACAGTAGGCAAAACTTTTGCTCCAAAGTTGTCATCTTTTATCCCTTTCCCTTCTTCATTCCTTTTAGGTTTCCAAGTCTTGGACCCAAAGTTTGTGACTGGTGAGCTTTAGTGATTTGTTTACTCTTACAGGCGCACACACAGTGGAGCCTTGGGCACAGACACTTTCTTTGTCCCATTGGTTGTCTAAGTGATACCCAAGTGAGTCAGTGAGCACCCTTAAGTCCAGCTCTTGCCAGCCACTTGATAGGTGGGTAGACAGTGGCCTGGAAAACCTTTTGAACTCTCATAAATTTAACTTTGAAATACTCTTGTCTGCAGTACAGAATGGAAGTCTGTTTGGGAGTTGCTGAAAAGACTCTCATCTTCAAACAAATAAGCAAAACACAAAACAGAACAACAAAAACCCCCCTACATTTCAAGCTAGGTTAGTTTGTTTCCTTTTCCTATCAAAGAGTACTCTATTTAGGAGGTCTTCGTTTCTTTACATTGATTTCTCCATGGCCCTCTCGGTTTAACTCTTCTTCCTGTTGATTTGCCAGATCTGTAACCAGGAATAACATTCTTATAGATTGGGGCTCTCCTTCATTCCAAAACTCTTATTTCTCCTTTTATTTGACTTCAATGGTAACACTCCTGATCCCTCCCTTCTCTGAACTTTCTCTTCCTTTGTTTGGAACTCAACTAATGCTTATTGGATTCAACCACATTTTCTCACACTGAAGTATCCAGGCTTACTTCTTACGTTTCAGCTGATCCATTTTTGTTTCTCACAATGCACTGTGTGTTTCTTTCATCTCCTAATTGGAGTATTTTTTTTCAAGACTTCACATGTTGGTAAATGACCATCTCCATCTTGTTTATATTTAGATCTCATGGTCCAGGGTAGTAGGTGTGTCCAAGAGGTTAAAGGTACCTGCAAAAATTGCATAACAGTGCCACGCAGGATGCTCCTGCCATCGAATGTGACATGACAGTCACTGTAAAAAATCAATTACTGTGACTTTTCTACAAGTCAGTAGTGCAAAGCTTTTCAGCCCTGCAGACCTTAACCCAGGATTTTCTAGACTTCAGAGAACTCAGCATCATTTAGGATAATGGTTCAAAGAAATTTCTGTACCCACTGCCAACCTGTGATTCACACTTTATGTGGGACCCAGGAATCTGTAGTTTTAAAAGGCATCCGAGTGATTCTGATGCAATTGATCCAGCTATCATTCTTGGAGGAAACAATGTCACAGTGCCCTTTCCTTTAGTGATAGGCTACATGCCTAGAGAATAAAGGCGGAACTAATAGTAATTTGCAAAATATAAGTTGCCCAGGACCTGGAATCTCTCTGTTTCTGAATGAATAGTACTCACCACCTTATATTTGTTCATCCGTACCATGGGGAAAAAATACATTCATTTCCATTCTTTCTAGTGAAGTTCTAAAAGAAGCAGACAACCAGTTCTCACTATTGGTCTATTTTCACTTTCACAAGAGTTTCAGAATCATCTGTAAGAGGCCTGGAATCCAGAGGCACCCAAGGAAATTAGCAACAAGAAATATATAGTAAGTAGGTTAGTTAATGAGGTTATGGTGTTAGGTGTTGTTTCATATTAAGATACTTCATTACACATGCATTTTGGGAGAAACATGTATATCCTCTAATATTTTCATTTGATTTGGTTTGATTTCATACATTGACTGCTATCCACAAGCTTTCTCAGTGCTCCTTTTCCTGGTGGGGAAAGCCCCATAGAATTATGTGAGTATCTGCCCAGCTCCAAAGCTGATTTCTCCAGATGGCATCACAAGCCCCAAGGGACTACTTATTTATAGCAGCAGGAGCTAGTTCTCTGGTCTAGGCCCTCTAGCCTAACAACCATATAAAGAAAGAGTCCAGAAAAACCAGAATTCTTTTCTTATAGCCACTTCTTTGTCAGGTAGTATCTTCAGCTCAGAAGTCAAGCTGCCTGTGGTTCACATCTGCCTTGGGAGATATCACCTTCTCACATGGTGTCTTGTTGACATGGTTTTCACTTTGTTTTGTTACAAGAGATCTTAGTTGTGAAGTGAGGTCACTAAGATTAATAATGTAGGAGTGGTTTTTAGTTCAGAGGAGCAACTGGTCAAGAGCCTGTATTTTTAAATGTTGTGCCAGGAGAATATTGTATTCATAGTGTGTATTTTATTATTAGTGACTTGAATGCATGCATGAACGCTTTGATACACTCTATTTCTAGAACTACGAATTCCATTTTCTACTAGGTGACAGTGTGGATGTTTGGAATGCAAAATTGTGAGTAAGGAGGCATTAAATATAATCAGGGTGATTGGATTTCAGCTCTAGTGAGTATAATTTAAACTTCCCCCCTTCTGTCCCCCATCTTCTTTTTTTTTTTTTTTAGAATTTTATTTATTTATTTGACAGAGATCACAAGTAGGCAGAGAGGCAGGCAGAGAGAGAGGGGGAAACAGACTTCCCACTGAGCAGAGAGCCCAGTGTGGGGCTCGATCCCAGGACCCTGGGATCATGACCTGAGCCGAAGGCAGAGGCTTAACCCACTGAGCCACTCAGGCACCCCTATGTCCTCCATCTTTTGAGATGAAAAACTTTGGCATATGCTCTCATGTCATGTTCCTGCTGTGGCTAGACTCAGAGTTTAGGGTTTTCTTCAGAGTGTTAGTTAAATACTCTAAATTAAATCACCAAGAGGCAAAGTCAGCAAAAATTGCTTACTCAGAACAGTTTGGTTGAACTCACACCAAATTATCTTTTTAGAGGTTGTGGAAGTCTTTGTGATTCTTTATGGAGTAATCAGGGTTGTTTAGATGGGCTTTCAGTGCCAGAGATAGTCTGATGAGTGCCTCCCTGGCAAGCCGAAACTAGCCCCTGGAGTTGTACATGGACAGCCAAAGATAATGCTTTTATATCCTGGATACTGGTAAGCTTTGGCAACAAACAATCTCTGTCTCTCCTAAGGGAGTCAGCATATCAAGCTAATTTTGAGGAAAGGAGAGTAGAATGATGCATATGAGTCAGAATAGGGTCCAAGATTCCCAATGTTGCTTCTTTCCCCCATTCTCTAGACTGAGGCCTGCACTTTCTTTTAACAGCGTCTTTTTCCATAATCGTGTGACAGAATTCCATTTGTGTCAGAGAAATTACTTTGACCTCCAAAGGGAGGTCCTGTAGAAGGCCTTGGTTCCATACTCACAATGCAGTCCCTGGATCAGCAGCACTGATCATGTGGGAGCTTGTCACACCCCATAAACTCGGGCCTTATTCCAGAACTACTGATCAGAATCCCTATTTTAACAAGATAACCCAGTAATTTGTATACTTTTAGAGTTTGAGAAACATTGACATGGCGGGGGGATTATGGCTATTTATTTTTACTGGTCATGACCCCACTCTTTTCCAAGCTCTTTTGATTTTAAAATAGCTGTGAACTTGCCAGAATTTACTAGAACTACAACATATTGGTGTGAGGGAGGTGTTTCTATGCGGGGGTGCTAGGCTTCCATGCAGAAGCCATGTAACAACCAGCATAAACAGTTCTGATGACATTGCTCTTAATCTGGGAACCGGAAGGATAATGTCATGGTTTTGATATCTGACTACTGTTGTGTTCTGCTTGGATAAAGACATCAGAAAGGTGGGAAACATTTCACTGCTCTTCGTCTGTACAGCATACCCCTTTACTGTAAATGGCAAATAGCTGATTTGAGAAACATAAAAGTTAATTAAATTTTTGTAAAAATAATTTGAATATAGTTAACACAAAAAGAATAATTTTTAAATAAAGTTTGTAGATTTGGGGGGTGGGGTGTCACTCTAAGTATGCCTGATACATAGGTCTATTCTAGTATGGGATGTTTAAAGGAATTAAATGAATGAGAAAAACCTCAGCTCCAAGGTGTGGAGTACAGTTTCCTTTAAGTTAGGGTTGTGATGGGGTCTCTTTAAGAGGCACCAGGAGTGTCAGATGACCATTGGTGAGGAAGTGGTACAATTGCAGTTGGGGCTCATAGTTGTGCAACTCTGGGTGAAGGGAGACCCACAGCTCTGGCAGAAACTAGCTCCTAGATTGCTTTTCTACTAGCATCTCCTTTTGCTTTCTGTTGAGTGAAGAGTTAAGTGAGCAGGAAGAGTCACATAGGCATTGAAGCTTGGTCTTTCTATTTTGTTTGTCACTCTGAACTTTTGGGAGTGTGGCATTTCTTTTTTGGCTGCTTTAGGCATCTGACTCCTGCTGATGCATCTACGAGAGGGTCAGATCAGGTCTGTGCTGCTGCAGGTCCTTTCTCCTGTACTTTAAGAAGATGACATTTTACATTGGAATGCAGTACACGTGTCATTCAAAGGCCATTCCGCAGCTTCTGGAGCACAGGGACTCGCTGAGTTTGTCGTGGTTGCAAATATTTCAAAAGTCAAATGCATGTATAAAACAGTTTGTTAGGCTGTTGTTGGAGGCAAACAAGAACAAATTGAAATTAGTTGTTTGGGAGGAATATTTTGGCATGGTTTCTCTGAAGTTGGGTAAACATAATTTGTCCATGTATCCATCTGGGCACCCAGTTGCAGTCCTTCTGCCCACAGAAGGAATTTGTACACATCAGGCAAGTTACCAGGACGTGGATAGACTGTTACTGTGTGTATATTTGTTTGTATACACTCATCTGTTCTCTCTCTACACCGTATTCAAGACAGAGCCTCCCCTGGGTTACCTTGCTTGCTCCAGAGAGCTTCCCTGTAGCCCACTCGTGTGGAACCTTCTTCTTCTTCCAAGGTTAGTACACGTGTCAGGCTGATGGGTGCCCTGCTTCTTGTCTGACTAGCTTGGACACTTTCACAGCCATGGTATTCTAGGGTTTCAAATCCGACTGAGAGTAAATCCTAGGGCCCAGATTGCTTGCTCAAAGTCTCCCCTAGAAAGCAGGTTTGCAGAGGAAATTGACACCCTAGAATTTTTCACTAAGTCTGCGGTTCCTACCAGGTGGGGACAGCTATTGCTTTCTCCTATTAGCTTTACAGTAGCCTCACTCATCCACCCCCCCACCCCTGCCAACGAGCAAAGTGAATTTTACCATTAGAAGTATCAGTTTGTTTACTTCCTTTGAACACGGTGGTTTTTTATCAGGCTTCTTATTCTCTCACTAGCTTTTGTGGAGAGAAAAAAATCCTATGTCCCATAAACTAAAATGATAGCATTATGGTGTTACATCATCACATCATTTGATTAACTATTGTGGTAAATCTATGAATAACTCCCTTTTGACATCCTCTCCCTGCCTTTTGGCTGTTGATTTACTACCATGCTTTTCGTACTTTCCAAAGCAGAGCCCGTAGTTTGTTGTCTGAAGCATCCTAAGCACAAGCCATGGTGAGTGTCACTCACTCTCATCCCTCCTTCTTACTGCCTTTTTTCTCGCTCCTGCCATTTCCCAGTGAGTGGTGGACCTATGTGACAGCCGGAATTCATGGTGGTGACCTTAAGCATGCATTTGTGGTTTATAAAATTGGTTGGCCAAGAACTGCCTCTTGAAAATTTTTTTCTACAAAATTTACTTCAAATAAACATCTTACTGGATTGATTCTTCAGTTATACACTGGGGAATTTGGTTCAATATTTTTAAACATATAGGCAAAGTGATCCATATGTGATCAAATAGATCAACTTGAATTAGAATGACGAACATCATTTACTCTCACATTTGTGGAGGGCATGTAAGTCAGCCTTCATGGAGTCTGTT